>JAODPA010000588.1:0-14263 GCA_025585075.1 Nepenthes mirabilis | reverse complement strand
GGTAGTTGGATACCATGGATAACCTCGTTGCACTTACCCAGCCGTTGGGGGCGTAAATGCGCGGCCTTTGGTTCACGGTGGTAGAATAAGATCCAAGGAGATTCTTATTATCTCGTACAGTTGTGACCTCAATTTAAGCTGATAATCAAATTCTTGTAATCTTGTATAATGAGTCAAAGGGGATGCTTATAACCTAGTGACCATCGTAGAGGATGATATCTGGGATATCATTGGCGAGGGGTATCGGAAGTGGTATCGGCAGGCTACGGGTACAGCCTCTGGGAGGACTGTAGGGGTAGTTGGATACCGTGGATAACCTCGATGCACTTACCCAGCTGTCAGGGGTGTAAATACACGGCCTTTGGGTCACTATGGTAGAATAAGGTCCAAGGAGATTCATTGTGATGTATTATTGATGTTGATATCTCATGAGTTTGGGATTCGGTTGAATCCACGAGTTATATTTTGTAGAATCCATGTATCAGATTTTACGTTGTTCAAATTTGGTGGAATCTATGTTGTTTATCGATATTGATGTTCAGGTCGTTCACGCTGACATATGGACCGGGAAAATTCCCAATCATCGTTGATGTCGGATTCCAGGGGATTACCGTTGTTTATTGGCACTCTTGCTGTTTTTTGGATGTGCGGGTCTTGTGAAACCTATTTTGTTTAGAGTCGTATTTACGACGTGTTGTAATTCTTCTCGGATATAGTAGATGGTTAGATTTATGTTGAGATCTTGATAGTTTGATATCCAAGATTTTTATTATTATTAGCGTCCTTGATTATTATCACTTGCTGGGCTTTGGCTCACCATTGTATTTTCTTGGCTCCAGATTGAGCTGATTGTATAGTGCAGACCGTGGAGATCCTACTTTTGCTGCAGGACTTTCAGGTAAAGCGATTTGTAGAGGTTAGACATTATTTATCAGTGGGAGACAAACTAGATGTATTATTAACAGAAATTGAGTAGTTTTCATTCGGGCTGCGACCCGTGATTCTTAGCAGTTGTTATTTCGGAATGATTATATAATGTATTGATGAATTTGATAGTAATTTAATTTAATTGTGTCGTTATTATGAAATATTATGGATGATTTTAAATTTTGAGGTTTCCGCGTGAGTGATCCGAGCTATATTTGATATTTTGGCTTTGGGTCGTCACAAAAATAGTGAGTGTAGGAGCCGGAATGCTCAGCACTGCCAATGCAACTACGTCAGCAAAACCAGCAGGAGAAAAAACTCCAACAGCATACACCCCACTCATCATCCGATATGCAATGCACAAGAATCCAAACCAGCCAAGCAAGAGAGTAGGGACCAGAATGCAACTGGAGATTGTAGGCTTTATTATCTCAACCAGACTGCTGACCTCAACATTAATCCAACTTTAACTGTCCTTTTAGCGCTGATTTTCAGCCTAACCTCCAGTTCAAATAAGGGATACTCCATCTTGTCAAAATAGATCTAGTGCTATGCATCCTGTCTACGGAAGTGTTTTCCAATTTACACCAGACCACAGAAGTGATTAGATTACTCATTTGTGATTCATTTTGAGGCATCAATTTTTTAAAAATTTGTTGGTTTCTTTCTTTCCAAATAAAGTAAACCGTGGCAGCAAGAGTGAGGCGGAAAGAGAGTGCTTTGAGGTTTTTTCCTTTCCAGATGTTTGCAGCCCACATAATATTGGAATGCCAATCAGGATAAGGCCAACTTATCCCTACCTTACGGCACATTATCCGCCAAACAGCCGAAGTGAATGGGCAAGCAGAGAAAAGGTGGTCATGACTTTCAGATCCGTTAGTACATAGGATGCAGGATGCCGATTGTTGAATGAAAGTGCTCACTCTATCCAGAGTGCTAAGCCTCTGCCGTATAACCAGCCACAGAATAAAGGTGTGAGCCGGAGTGTACTTAGGACCCCAGACAAGGTTAAACCAAGCCACCTTTTCTTTGGACTCTTGGAATAGCCCATATGCAGATTTTGTCGAGAAAACCCCATTGCTATCATCACATCATTTTGCCACATCTCTACAAGAGGAATCAAAGTTATAAGGTGGCATGCTTTCAACAATCACAGCAACCTCCATATCAAATGGATTAAGCTACATCCATTTACCTTGCTTGATGATGCCCTTGACTTTTGCATCAGTGGGCAACCTAGTTATGCACCTGACTCTCTCATTAAACCGATCACAGAGAGGTCCAAGAGGATGCCAAAAATCCAGCCATAAGAAAGTGTCTACTTCATTACCAATATGGTAGCAAATCTTGGGGCGAAGAAAAGTACAGAGTTTCATGAGTTTTTTCTAACTCCAAGGAGTTGAATCAGGAATTTTTATGGTCCAAATGCACCGATCTTTGATGCGATAAGCATAACACCAAGACACCCAAACAGAGGCCGGGTCCTTTGTGATGATCCTCTAAAAATGGCGACATAACAAGGCTTTATTAGATGCTACTATGTTTTTTATGCCCAATCCTCCTTCCTCTTTAGACGTGCAAACATCTTTCCAAGCAACCTTTACTGTATATTTCCTTCGGTGGAACCATGCCAAAGAAAGCTGCGGATGGACCTATCAATACTCTTCAGTATGGATTTTGGAATGATGAACAAATAAGCCTAGTAAATGTGGATTGTCGAGTGGATGGATGAAATAAGTTGGAGCCGCCCACCGAAAGAGAGTCATCTATTCCTCCACGATGAAATTCTCTGCTGTACTTTATCGAGGAGAGGTTTACAATCTGAGATGGATAGCTTGGTGGTGATAAGGGGGACACTCAAATATCTAACTGGGAGTTTATCTCTTTTGTAACCGAGTATGCCTTGAATAATCTGATTGGTGACCTCCCTCCTCGAGCAGATAAAAATCTCACTTTTATCTAGATTTGGAGAAAGCCCAGAAAGAGTTTTGAATTCTTTGAGGCAATCATGTAAAATCTGTATAGACTTAATGTCAGCTTTGGAAAATAGAAGGATGTCATCCGCAAAACCAAGCATCACAGTTCTTGTTTTCTCACATCTCCAGTGATACTAAAAGTCTGAATTACGCTGAGTCTTGACTTCTAGAAAACCATACAGGACCTCTATCGCCAATACAAAGAGATAAGGCGATAGAGGATCCCCCTATCTAAGACCTTTGGCACTACGAAAGAAACCCACAGACTCGCCATTTAAATTGATTGAGAACGAAGTGGTGGTAATGCATTGCCTGATCCATATGATCATTGAAGGAGAAAAACCCATCAGTTCGAGAACTGCCATCATAAAATTTCATTGGATGGAGTCATAGGCCTTCATCAGATCAACCTTGAAAGCACAACGTGGGACTCCCTTGTTCAAGTGATATTTATGAAGTAATTCTTGGGCCAGAAGAATATTGTCTCCAATGTTCCTACCAGCTACAAAAGCTGTTTGACTTTTGTCAACTAAATAAGGCAGTGTTGGCTGAAGACGGATGGTAATAATCTTAGAGATGATTTTGTACAAGACATTACAGTAGGAGATGGGACGAAAGTCAGAAACCTTTGCGGGAGATATGACCTTTGGAATTAAGCTTAAGATGGTCGCATTAATCTTTTTTAGGAGCTTTCCATGCTAGAAAAAGTCTTGGATAGCTTCAACATCGAAGGCCCAACTACATTCCAGGTTTCTTTGAAAAATTTAGCAGAGAATCCATTCGGGCCCGGAGCTTTACTATCATCAATTGAGAAAAGGGACTGACGGATCTCCTAAGCAGTAATTGGGCTACAGAGGCCAAGTCGGAGGTGTTCAGGAATAGAATGGAGGATAAACGGCCAGAGGCTTTCCTTGTGGAAATGTTCATTCGTTCTGTCATATCCCAGGAGGCGAGTGAAATGGTTAATGAAGAGATGTTGAACTTCATCCAAGCAGCTTGTAGGCGAGCCATCCTCTTTGATTAAGGAAATGATCTTATTTCTGTTACGATTTCCAACAATAGAGCGAAAAAAATATTTCGTGCATTGATCACCATCTTTGAGCCATCTTATTTTCGCTTTTTGCTGAAGAAAATCCAGTTCCTGCCTCGGGGATCTACAATAAGCAGCTTTATAATTCTCTTCCTCATTAACGATGGGCTGAAGTGCAGAAAGGAGACCAGCTTTCTAATAATCCTCAAGGGCCTTTTGCATTCTGGAGACTTCTTCAGAGACGTTTCCAATACTACGATTTAAGTCATTTATCCTCCCCTTTATCAACTGCAATTTAGACACAATCTGGAACATGGAACTCCCTGAACATTACATTGCCAACTCTGTTGAACAATAGAAATAAAATGAGGATGTTGAGTGATGAAGTTATTAAATCGAAAATAACCAGTTTTTGGATGCCACATGGTTAACGAAGACAAAATGTAGGGAGAGTGGTCAGATAGTCTGGTCGGGGGAAAAGAAGCTTTGTAGTTAAGTTCCATAAGCCAGGGACCATTAAAAACCACTCTATCCAGCTTACGGTAAACACGATAACCTAACTCTCTTCCGTCATTCCAATTGAAGAAAGCCCCATCATAGATCAAGTCCTATAAATCACAGTCTATGAGACATTTATCTTAGGCCATAGAACAGTTACCATGCCAGCAACCACCCAGATTCTCAGATGGTGCTCTAATTGCGTTGAAATCACCCAAAGCTGCCCATGGCTGACCAGAGACAAGTTGGTGGATAGCACGCAACTTATCCCAGAGAATTCCACGATCGATCTTAGAATTCCACGATCGATCTTAGATTGGTTATTTATTTTATTCAGGATTTTGCAGTGGATGAGTTGGTCAGCTTTTGACAAAATGCTCAAATCAACACTGTTTTCATCCCAACCAATCCAGATACAACCAGAAGAAGTAGAGGAGTAATTCATCTCCCAATTCCAAGACGGCATCAATTTTTTTGCAATATGGGAAGCCTTATTTTCTTTAACACAAGTCTCCATGAGACCAACAATATTGCTGCAGGAGGAAAGAATGAAGTGTTTGACTTCATAGGTCTTAAGCTCCCGATTAAATCCTCGGACATTCCAGCAGGCAACGTTAACCATGAGGCTTGGGAGAAGGGGTTTTTTCCTTTTTAGGCCCCTTTGTCGACTACTTTTGTTACTTCTTGCTTTTACTGTGATGACCCCAGACGTATTCCACCACATTCGGCCGCTGTCAAGCCTAACCTCTATAACACATACGGTATCAATACTAACTAGGTGGATATAAAAATTTTTCTTTTATATATATACTTTACATCGTGTACACAGGATCGCTTAAAGCCGAACTCCTTGAGTTGGCCATCAAAGTTTAACCTCATACCTGACCGGCTAACATTAAGGTTAGTCGGATATGAAGACCTTAACATGAAATAAGATGCTACTAGAAAAGTCAACTACATTTTTTCATATTGTAATCACGAAAACATACTAACATCCATTAATTCTTTTATAGCGGAAACGTTTTACAGGTCCTTCCCAAAACATCATAAGAAAATACATCAATTCCTTCACTCCTTCGCTGATCTGCTCCGGCCAGCTATGCCGTCTAGCTACACCACATAACTCTATTCAATTTCACCCTCCATAAGCTTCTCATCATCTTAAAAACAGTAAGAGTGAGTTACAAAGCCTAGCAAGGTACCCACATACAGAAAATATTAACATACATATCATCGGATCAAAGTAACATAAACTTAGCATACAAAAATTACCATATCATTTCTTCTCAAGTTCAAAAATCTTTATTCTTATTCTTATTATCTTGTCTTCAGAAAATTCATAAAACTGTACGAAATTCTTATCATCTTTAGGGATCGGATGGAAACGGACAACATCGAGGAAGGGTTGTGTACTACCCTACAACCTAAAGCCGTATCCTCCTATTATACTCCCAGAGGCAGGCGGTAATGCGTTTTACCCAGCATACGACGCCATAGTCCGTAAGGCTTAGGCCACCAGAATTTTTCCCGTGGCCCAGGGGCAGTCCTCGCGTGTTACTCAAATATCCTTCATTCAATTTTAACAGCAAGTTTAATGGAAACTCGGTTCTTAGTTCATATCTTTCGATGGCCATCTATTAAAGTTTAAAAGTCGGAAGTCATAGAGTAACACTTGCTGTCCGGATTACATACATTTTTCCATGTTCATATATATTTCATCTTTAACTTCAAATAACCGAAGTCCTTTCATAATGTCTTAAAGCCGGAGATCTTTTTTATCAAAAGGCTGGAGGTCATTTATCAAAAGCTGAAAGTCTTTTATTATAAAGCCAGAGATCGCTTCATTACAAGCCGGTTTCAAAGTTTCAGTACAGATGTCGATTTCAAATCATAATACAAGGCCGGTTTCAAAAATTACAATGCAAATGCCGATTTCAAAATCACGATACAAGGCCCGTTTCGAAATCACAGTACAAATGCCGGTTTTAAAATATGATACAAGGTCGGTTTCAAAATTACACTACAAGGCCGGTTTTAAATTATTTACTAATCAAGGCCAATTTCAAATTTTGGTAATACAAGTGTTATACAAGCCGGTCTACTCTTTCATTTTCATGTACTCTAGTTTAAATATGAGTTTAGCAGGAGGCAAAAAGTATGCATTCAAACCAGAATACAACTTATCAAACAGTAATTAAAACGGTGTGCATTTAATCTAAATTGGAAGAAAAAACTAGCAGTTTCATTTAAAGCTGAAACTTTGGAGACGGAAATATAAGTGCTTAAGTATGAACTTTAATATCTGGGCACACAAACTTAAAAGAATGATCGTCTGATACACTTGCAATATTCTGAAGTTAAAACAGAGTATTAAATCATGAACTTAAAAACAGGGGGGTACACTTGCCGGAATCTCTTTACTTCGTCCGGGAATTCTGGGTTCCTTTACCAAGAAACTCGACCGAGAGCCTCTTCCTAGCCCTTTTTCCTTACGCTCTCTAGTTCTTATTTATGAATTTTTTGTCTGCTGATAGTAGGTAGGGCAAGTCAACCACTCGGGGTGGTTGAAAGTCAGTTACTTATTCATAATTAGTCATCACGTAAATCAATCGGACGATCAACTCTTCCTTGGCCTCTCTTCACACTTTCCGGTCAACTGACATTGATCGGATTAAGTTTCCCCTCACATTTTTTGGTCAACAGGTGCTGACCGGATTAACTTTCTCATTATCTTTTCCGATCAACAAAGTTGACCGGATTTATTTCCCTTCACGTTTTTGTCATTCTCTTGACAAAAAAGAATTTTGTCTTTATATTTTCGATGACAGGAGATCTCAAAAATTTGGTACATTACAATTCTTCCCTACTTATAGAAATTTCATCCTCAAAATTTTAAATGAAGTTACTAACCTCAAGAAAACAAGTGGGGATAATTATTCTGAATCTCTTCCTCTCGTTCCTAAATTGCTTCTTCAGGTGAGTGATTCTTTCAGAGTACCTTTATCAAGGAGATTAATTTTGTACGTAACCTTTGTTCCTTTCGATCTAAAATCTGTATCGGTTCCTCTACGTAGGAAAAGTCCTTGTCAATTGTCAAAAGCTCGAACTCAATCACATGTGCAGGATCATGGACATATTTCCTAATATTGATACATGAAACACATTATGTACTTCTGCTAAGCTTGGTGGTAGTGCCAGTCTAAAGGCCACCTCTCCGATCCTTTCTGAAACCTCAAAGGGGCGAATAAATTGTGGCTTCAGCTTTCCTTTTACCCCAAATCTGGATGTCCCTTTAGATGGCGATACTTTTAGGAATACACAGTCGCCTACGTCAAACTCCAATGTAAATCTTTTCTGGTCTGCATAGCTCTTTTGTTTACTTCGGGCAACCCTCAAATTCTCATGTACTAGCTTTATCTTTTCCGTCGTCTCGTTAACAATTTCTGGACCAAAAATTCTTTTATCTCCGGGCTTCTCTCAGTGGATCGGTGATCTACATCTCCTTCCATACAACGCTTCAAAATGAGCCATACCTATACTGGCCTGATAACTGTTATTATATGCGAATTCTACCAAGCCCAAGAAATTATCCCAAGTCCCTTTCATTTCCAAAATCGAGGCTCTTAACATATCCTCAAGTATCTAAATCATCCGTTCTGACTGGCCGTCAGTTTGCGGATGATAAGCGGTACTGAATTTTAACTCCGTTCCCAATTCCTTATGCAAACTCTTCCAAAATCTCGAAATAAAGCGAGGGTCCCTATCAGATACAATAGAGGCAGGCATACCATGAAGCCTGATGACTTCGCTCACATACAGCTGGGCTAGTTTATCACGGGAGTAAGTCGTCCGAATTGCTAGGAAATGAGCTGACTTTGTCAGCCGGTCAACTATAACCCAAATAACATCATGTTTTCTTAGCGTCCTTGGTAGACCGGTCACGAAATCCATGGCAATATCCTCCCATTTTCAGCCTAGAAGCGGCATCAGTTGTAGCAACCCAGATGGCTTTCTCCTTTCCGCTTTACTTGTTGGCACACAAGACATTTCTCTACATAAGCTATGATGTCCCTCTTCATATTCCTCTACCAGAACGTTTACTTTAAGTCCTGGTACATCTTATTGACTCCTGGAGAGATTGTATACCGTGATCGATGGGCTTCCTTCAAAAGTTTCTCTTTCAATTCTTTGTCGTCCGACACACGTAATCGATCCCTAAACCTCAATGCTCCATCCGGCCTAACATAAAAGTCACTTCGGGAATCTCTGTTCAGATCACTCATGATATTCATAAGAAAGGGATCATTCACCTGCCCTCCCCTAACCTCATTTATCACCTCTGGCTGAACTTGAAGGTATGCTAAAATTATTCATTTTCCTTGAACATATCGTTGAATGTCATAGTGTATTAGACAGTCCAACATCTCCATTTGCTTGACCAGCATCCTTGCCAAGATACTTGGTTGTCGACTTAGTGCATCGGCGACTACATTGGCCTTACCCGACTCGTACTGAATCTCACAGTCATAATCCTTCAGGAATTCAATCCACCTTTGCTGCCGCATGTTTAGTTCCTTTTGAGAGAATAAATACTTTAAACTTTTATGATCAGAATAGACCAAGAATCTCTCACCATACAGGTAATATCTCTAGATTTTTAGGGTGAATACTACTGCAGCCAATTCTAGATCGTGAGTTAGGTAATTCCTTTCATGATCCTTTAACTGACGTGATCCATAGGCAACTACCCTTCCATGCTGCATTAAAACACAGCCCAACCCAAACTTTGAGGCATCGCAATAGATAATTAGTTCTCCTGATTCGTCCGGAATGGTTAGGACCGGTGCAGAAGTTAGCCGATCTTTTAGTACCTGAAAGCTCCTTTCACAGTAGTTGGTCTAATCGAATTTAACCTCTTTCTTTGTTAGTTGGGTAAGTGGTAAGGCAATTCGGGAGAAGTTCTCTACAAATCATCGGTAATATCCAGCCATGCCTAAAAAGCTCCGTACTTCGATCACAGAGGTTGGCCGGTTCCATTGCACCACTACCTCCACCTTCTTAGGGTCGACAGAAACCCCCTCCTTGGAAATGATGTGTCCAAGGAATTCCACTTCCTTTAACCAGAATTTGCACTTATTTAATTTGACAAACAGCCGGTGTTCCCTAAGAATCAGAAGTGTAATCCTCAAATGCTCCTCATGATCCTCATGACTCTTCGAATAGACAAAGATGTCATCAATAAAGACTATCATAAATTTGTCCAAACAGGGCTAGAAAACTTGGTTCATCAAGTCCATAAATGCAGCTGGAGCGTTAGTTAATCCAAATGGTATTACTACAAACTCATATTGCCCAGATCTAGTTTGGAAAGTAGTCTTTGCTACGTCATCCTTTCTAATTCATAGCTGACGATAACCGGATCTAAGGTCAATTTTTAAAAATACGCAAGCTCCCTCCAACTGATCAAAGAGGTCATCTATCCTCGGCAAGGGGTATTTATTCTTAGTGGTAATTTTTTTCAACTCCTGATAATCCACACACAACCTTAAGGTTCCATCTTTCTTTTTTACAAACAGGACCGGTGCATCCCATGGAGACACACTTGGCCGAATGAAACCCTTATCTAATAACTCCTGTAATTACTATTTTAACTCCTTAAGTTCAGTTGGCACCATCCTATATGGTGCTTTAGATATTGGCGCTGATCCTGACACTAATTCTATTTCAAATTCTATCTCCCGTCTAGGTGGCAGCCCAGGTAATTCATCAAGAAATAGGTCTTTGAACTCACATACCATAGGAATCTCTTTGGCCAGAGTTCCTTGACCCTCATTCGCACTAGCGAAGGCTAGGTAGGCTTGGCACCCATTACTAATCAAGTGCCCGGCATGGAGGGCCAAAATGAAGTAGGATGCTTCTTTCTGCCGGACTCCCTGAATATAGAAGGGTCTATTTTCAGGGATAGCGAAGTTCACTTTTTTCGAAAATAATCGATACTGGCATGATACCTTGCCAACCAATCCATTCCTAGGATCGCATCAAAGTCCCTCATCTCTAGTAAAACTAGGTTAATGGGCATTAAGAATCCATTCAACTTGACTGGACACTCCGGGTACATAACATTTAAAATTACTGATGACCCTGTGGGCGAGGCGACCATCAATGGACAGCCAAGAATTCGGGGGAGTGTCGTAAGACATTTTGTAAAATCATGAGAGACAAACGAGTAGGTGGATCCTGAGTCAAAGAGCACATGACTAAAATTGCCACAGATAGAAAGTTTACCTTCCACTACCTCAGTAAAGGCTTCGGCCTCCTTTGCAGAAACAGCGAACACCTTGGTTGGAAGGGGGGACTTAAATTCTAGGGCTCGCATGGTGAGTAGGCAATCCTTGATCATGTGTCCACCCTGGCCACAGTTATAGCAGACTCCCAACTTCTTATAGCATGGCTTCCCTTCATGCGACCTTCTGCAATGAGCACATGGATTGTTGGATGCTCGGAAAGTTTGTACAGATTGATCATGCTCCCTATTGGACCTTAACGGTTTTGCCTTCTTTGAAGGTCTCCCACTAGCACTGGCTCTTGAAGCATGATTGAAAGTCCTCTGTCGGAAGAATTTCCCTCTTTCCAGCTCCTTCTCATAAATAACGGCCCTTTCTAACACCTCTCCATACGTAGTCAACTTTAAGGTTGAGAGATGTCTCCTAATATCATCTCTTAATCCTTGAAAGAACCTTCTAACCTTTCTCTCCTGGTCTTCCACCATATAAGGAGCATAGCGGGACAGTTCTGTAAATTTTGCATCATACTCGGCCACGGTGCGAGTGCCTTGCCTTAAGCGAAGGAATTCATCTTCCTTCTGTCCGCGAAGGTTAGTAGGAAAGTATTTCTCCAAGAATGCTGCTTCAAATATTTCCCAAGTAATTTCCCTCTCTGGCATCTCAAAGACTCTCTTCTGCATCTCCCACCAGTGGTGGGCCTCACCCACTAGTTTATGGGTAACAAATAGGACCTTATCTCTAACAGGACACTTAATCACTTTGAACACCTTTAATCATTGGATCCAGATGTCGGCCTTCAATGGATCAAGTTCTCTGGAGAATTCAGGAGTTCGTTCATTGGTAAAGCGACCGTAGATCGATGTTGGTGTAGCGAAGGCTTCAATGACGTCAGCCATCCTGTCCAACAGATTCAAGTACCTTGTCTCCAAGTCCAAATGGTTCTTAGTCTGGACGGCTCATTTTCCTCTATTAGACATTTCCTCAGCAACGACTTTGATTTCTGAAAAGAACATTTCGGTCAGACTACTAGCCAAAGGCGGCTAACACATAGTACTCCATCCTAAGCATAAGTAATGCTAACCCCCTTCAGCCTTAACTCATCCTGTCCTAAGTTTTCGTATCGATTTAGATCGAACCTAAAACATCTCAGTTTTCTTTGATACCGGTTGTGACGGCCCCGGACGTATTCCACCACATACGGCCGCAGTCAAGCCTAACCTTTACAACACATACGGTATAAATACTAACTAGGTGGACATAAAAAATTTTCTTTTATATATATACTTGACATCGCGTACACAGGATCGCTTAAGGCCAAACTCCTTGCGTTGGCCATCAAAGTTTAACCTCATACCAGACCGACCAACATTAAGGTTGGTCAGACATGAAGACCTTGACATGAAATGAGATGCTATTAGGAAAGTCAACTTTATTTTTCCATATTGTAATTACGAAAACATACTAACATCCATTAATTCTTTTACAGCGGAAATGTTTTATAAGTCCTTCCCAAAACATCATAAGAAAATACATTAATTTCTTCACTCCTTCGCTGATTAGCTCCGGCCAGCTATGCTGTCTAGCTACACCACATGACTCTATTCAATTTCATCCTCCATAAGCTTCTCATCATCTGAAAAACAGCAAGAGTGAGTTACAAAGCCCAGTAAGGTACCCACATGCAGAAAACATTAACATACATATCATCGGATCAAAGTAACATAAACTTAGCATACGAAAATCACCATATCATTTCTTCTTAAGTTCAGAAATCTTTGTTCTTATTCTTATTATCTTGTCTTTAGAAAATTCATAAAACTATACAAAATTCTTAACATCTTTAGGGATCGGACGGGAGCGAACAACATCAAGAAAGGGTTGTGTGCTACCCCACAACCTAAAGCCGCATCCTCCTATTATTCTCCCAGGGGCAGGCGGTAATGCCTTTTACCCGACATACGGGGCCATAGTCCGTAAGCCTTATACCACCAGAATTTTCCTTGTGGCCCAGGGGCAGTCCTCGTATGTCACTCCAATATCCTTCATCCAATTTTAACAGCAAGCTTAATGAAAACTCGGTTCTTAGTTCATATCTTTCGATGGCCATCTATCATAGTTCAAAAGTCAGATGTCACAGAGTTTTATTTGCTGTTCGAATTACATACATTTTTCCATATATATATATATTTCATCTTTAACTTCAAATAACCGAAGTCCTTTTATAATGTCTTAAAGCCGAAGATCTTTTTATCAAAAGTCCGGAGGTCATTTATCAAAAG
Source organism: Nepenthes mirabilis (assembly GCA_025585075.1). Lineage (NCBI taxonomy): Eukaryota > Viridiplantae > Streptophyta > Magnoliopsida > Caryophyllales > Nepenthaceae > Nepenthes > Nepenthes mirabilis. Next base: position 1,269 of record JAODPA010000588.1, on the reverse strand, counting down.
CCAAAAGTCTTTTATTATAAAGCTAGAGATCGCTTCATTACAAGCCGGTTTTAAAGTTTCAGTACAGATGCCGGTTTCAAACTATAATACAAGACTGATTTTAAAAATTACAATGCAAATGCCGATTTTAAAATCACGATACAAGGCCGGTTTCGAAATCACAGTACAAATGTCGATTTTAAAATACGATACAAGGTCGGTTTCAAAATTACACTACAAGGCCGGTTTTAAATTATTTTACTAATCAAGACCAGTTTCAAATTTGGATAATGCAAGTGTTATACAAGCCAGTCTGCTCTTTCATTTTCATGTACTCTAGTTTAAACATGAGTTTAGTAGGAGGCAGAAAGCATGCATTCAAATCAGAATATAACTTATCAAACAGTAATTAAAACGGTATGCATTTAATCTAAATCAGAAGGAAAAACTGGCAGTTTCATTTAAAGCTGAAACTTTGGAGATGGAAATATAAGTGCTTAAGTATGAACTTCAACATCTGGGCACACGAACTTAAAAGAATGATCGTCCGATACACTTGTAATATTCTGAAATTAAAACAAAATATTAAATCATGAACTTAAAAACAGGGGGTACACTTGCCTGAATCTCTTTACTTCGTCCTAGAATTCTGGGTTCCTTTACTAAAAAAACTCGACCGAGAGCCTCTAATTCGCCCTTTTTCCTTACGCTCTCTAATTCTTGTTTATGGGCCTTTTGTCTGATAGTAGTAGGTAGGACAGGTCAACCACTCGGGCTTGATTGAAAGTCGGGTACTTACTTAGGCATAGTCTTCATAATTAGTCATCACGTCAATCAATCGGGCGGTCAACTCTTTCTTGGCCTCTCTTCACACTTTCTGGTCAACTGACGTTGACCAGATTAAATTTTCCCTCATATTTTTGGTCAACAGGTGTTGACCAGATTAACTTTCTTATTTTCTTTTCTGGTCAACGCAGTTGACCGGATTAATTTTTCTTCACATTTTTGTCATTCTCTTGACATAAAAGAATTTTGTCCATATATTTTCGATGACAGGAGTTCCCAAAAATTTCGTACATTACATTTACTCTGGAGTGGACAATTCTGGTGCTAATTGTGATGCATACAAGTTGTATATTACATACAAGTTGTGAGACACATGGGCCTTCATTTCTTTCATACTGTTAGGCATCCCCATGTTATTGTAGAATTCTTTAAGTCATATATACATTCCATGTAAATTCACGTGAGGTCCATAATTGTAGTGAGACATGCTAACATTGGTGGATT
>JAODPA010000577.1:0-14266 GCA_025585075.1 Nepenthes mirabilis | reverse complement strand
ATAAACACATGATATTATAATAAGGAAAAATTTTAAGAATCAAACAGTTCTTGAATAAAACTATCTAAACTTCTTAAGCCAATTAAATTAAATCCACAATTAAAAAAATTAAATTATAGGCTAGGCAATATAGATATATTAACTCTCAATTGATTTAATCCTTACGTGTGACCTCTATTGAAGAACTTATTGGATTTGCTTCCTAAGAACGGAATCAAATACCTTTCAATTTTCTATTGGACTTCACTTCACTGTCTCAAGAACAACTAGCACTACTTAAACTTTATGATTTAAGCAATCGATGTAACTTTGAAGGTTTATAGGTTTTGAACAAGTGTTTAATAGTGATTGAATAATTTTGGGATAAGATAACTTTGTCATTTGGATCACAATTCATAGAAGAGATTTTTTTTTCTCCTCACTTTTCTAGTTTTCCTTCTCTTCTCTTTCTTCATGGGTGGTGGTTAGGTTAACGGAAATGAGTCTATTTATAAATGAGGGTGAAAATTAGGGCAAAAAATATGAAACTATGGATGTGCATAATACAAGGGGACACTTTCATGACAAATTCTATTAGTTTGTACATATGCGTGATCCAAGAGTGCACATGCGCAATCCATTTTGTGTTGGCACATGTGTGCGGTCCAACGGTGCACATGCGCAATCTATTATATTTTTTGTTGTGATTTCATATGAGCATGTGCCCTAGTGTTTGAATATTCGGCAAACGTCATTCGAACACCAATGCACATTTCTGCATTACAGATATTATTGAGCACTCAATCCTTTTCAACTTTCATGAGCTTATCTAGAGTTGTAATTGATACTAATTAATAATTAAAAAGATTTAACTACAACTTAATTAGGTCAAATTTACTTACGGAAATATGTCAATAAAATAAACCTAACAATTTACCCATTTGATAATTTCATGATAAAACTCTTTGTAGGACTTAAATAAAAAAGTAAGCTTTAATTACCTATATATTAGAGCTTATTAATTGACACACATGCAGATAATTAAGACATGAACATTGTATTGATGTTGTGTAGTGTTAAATATATCTATTTACTTGAAAAATAGATACTACTAGAAAAATATCCATGATTTATCAAATATATATCAATATTAAATTAGTAGAACATAACATCTCACCATAACTAGTAGTATAGTCTATTTGTAGAATAATACTCAACATAAATATAATTAGTAAAATAATGTCAATGCTCTTCCCCTTACAAAATTTTACAATACAATCCCTAGGTATATGTTAGAACAGAACAAAACACATCTCTTGCTTGAAATGAATACTTCTCCCCCTAAAAACAAATATCTCGCCCTTTTAGACACAAATTGGCAGGAGGCTACTCAAAGGATAGCCTCATCACTTGAAATCTTCACCTCATTGTTAGGTATCACTAGCTAAATGTAATGAGTCTGTCACTTGACCTTATGTTCAAGACCGGTCATCGGAGTCTTAATATTCCTAAATCCAATAGGAGATTTCTAATAACCATATAGAGATTTGCCTCGAGGGTGAACACCTGCTCCACCTACTATTGTATGGTCATTTAAAACTCTATTTGTGATAAAGACATTAGCCCTATTTGATGTAGGAGGTCTGCAACAGAATTAGTAGACTCACCAAGCTAAGAAGTGGAATGACTTCTAGATATTTTCCCAACATTAGAAGGAGGGATAGAGTCATCAAGAGGAGGGACATGATCGGGTATCTGGGATCAACTTTGAGCATATTTGACTATGTCAATGGATTGTCCAAGAGCGATAAGAGGCATAACAAGTAGGCTGATAGAGATTGGGGAGAGAAGGCAGTGGATAAGGTAGTCATAGGGCAATTAGGTCATCGAAGAAGCATCCTAAAATATGTCTATAAATCACTCATAAATGATAATTGACATGTCTATAGTTGCACATTAAAGGACAACATAGAGAAATAGAGTACAAGACAAAGAGAGGGTCAATAGATGATATACCAAATAGATGTCGATACTTAGGATGGCAAAGAGGATGCAAAAATTCATCGTTAACACTAATCTTATGACCATTATAGAAGTGTGGACATCATAATAGAGAGAAGTCCTTATCAACAGATGACACCGTGTCCTCACTATAATAATATTAAGGGAATGGAATAAAGGAAAGACCAGCAACGTTTCAAGTCATTTTAGGCATGATACAGATTGTAATGTACCAGTTTCTAAATATCGTTATTGTGGGCAATGTGATGGAATAGATCCCAACCCTTATAGGACTATTCGTTAGACACATATAGAACTTAAATTATTTAAATCCTGCAGAGATTTTAGCAGAGTCTTATTTACAACTAGACCAAAACCAAATGTATAACCTGTACAAGCACACAATTATTCAAATACCGTAAATTTTTCTACAACACACATATATAAGATCACAAACTACCATATTATCTATGGCTTTGACATACATATTTTATCCAAACATTTTAGACTCAGAAGGAGATACCATCTAGGACCTATACATATTCAAAACATCAAATTAGGGTGGAAGCAACCAAATCCATAAGTCGTCCTATGGAAGCAAGAACAGAACATATATCATGATATGACATTTTTACATTATCGTAATATACTATGTTGTTTTCTTAATGCTAGCTATAAGAATCCAAAATCCTTTGATCCACTGAAATCCTTCAAGGTCTTGAAAACTTACGAGTTTTTCCTTTCTCAAGCTAGATCTGACTTTAATCATTTTTTGGCTTTTGCTTATCTGGAGGGGAGAACAAAAAGCAAGGAGTGAGCTTAATAGCTTATCAAATGTACCCAAAATAATAAAAATATACAGTTTTACATATATACAAACATATACATGCTTTTAGAAGAAAACTTAAAAGAGATGCGGGAAAATCACACATGCAGACAAGAGAACAGAAGCATAAATACGATACTGAATACTAGGAAACCTATTACGATACAGAATATTAGAAAACCTATGATTTCAGATTCTTAGTTCCTGATTTAGAATTCGGTTCGAAGTCCATATTCAGAACCTTAACCTAGTTCTCAATTCAGAATCCATATTTCAAATCTTTAATCTAGTTCTTGATTCAGAATCTATATTTCAAAACATCAACCTAATTCTCAATTCAGAATTCATATTTCAAAATAGTAACCTAGTTCTCAGTTTAGAATCCATATTTTAGAATAGTAACCTAGTTTCCATTTCAAAATCCATAATTCTGAACAGTAACCTAATTTTCATTTTAGAATCCATATTTCATAACAGTAATCTAGTTCTCAGTTCAAAATCTATATTTCAGAACAGTAACCTAGTCTTCAATTTAGAATCCATATTTCAGAACAACAACCTAGTTCTCAGTTCAAAATTTACATTTCAGAACAGTAACCTAATTCTAAGTTTAGAATCCATATTTTAGAACAGTGACCTAATTCTCAATTCAGAATCTATATTTTAGAACAGTAACCTAGTTCTCAGCTCAAAATCTATATTTCAAAACAGTAACCTAGTTCTCTATTCAAAATCCATATTTCAGAACATTCAGTTTCCTTTTAAATCAATTATCCTCCATACTTTACATCCCGAGGGTAGGATAGTTCTTATTCAGTTTAATCATTTACAAACCCTTCATACTTTACATCCCGAGGACAGGATGGTTTCTATTCACTTTAGTCTTTACATACCCTCTATAGTTTACATTCTGAGGGTAGGATGATTTTTGTTCCTTTAATCTTTATATACTCTCCATACTTTAAATCCCGATGGCAGGATGATTTTTATTTAGTTTAATCTTTATATACCATCCATACTTTACATCCCAAGGGTAGGATGATTTCTATTCAGTTTAATCTTTACATACCCTTTATACTTTACATCCCGAGAGCAGGATGATTTCTGTTCAGTTTAATACCTTACATACCCTCCATACTTTATATCCTAGGGTAGGATGATTTCTTTAGTTTATTTAGCTATTATTCAGTACAGTTCTCATGCAGTAACCTAAGGACAAGGTCATGGACTAACTACACTGGAATCCTACTGATTTACTTAACAGAGGACATTCTTATCCTTATTTCTATAGTCATAATTCTCCTAACCACTAAAACCTTTCCAATTTATACGATTAAACTTTTAGTCAATTTCAGAGCTTCTCTATGACTTAACAATGCAATTTTAAATTAATTCTTCAAGTGTAATTTTTTAGATAAATTTCATCAAACCTTCAACTAGTATTTTCATCTCTAGATTCATACATTTCTTCTTATTCTTTAACCCTTAATTTATTGTATTTTAGTCGGCCAGTTAAACATTGTTCGATAGTCCTTCAAATAACTTTAGAATATCCCAGAAGTTCTACATATATTCTGTGGGAATTTTCTGAATAAACCTTAATCGGAGATCCTTCAGATAGCTTCAGAATATCTTAGAAGTTCTATAGTATATTCCTATGGGACTTTTTTTTGTGACAGAATAGATTTTTTTTATTCTCAATTAATTCCGTCATTCAGAACAGGAATAGAAGCCCAAGTCTCACTTAAGGTTCTAGGAAAAAACGTACAAAATTTTTCCAAAAATTGGGCTAAATTGAAATATCAACTTACACAAAACCTGTATAACAAACCAGTACATGCACACAATTATCCCTTTATATTATAATTTTCCTACAACACGCATTTACAGGACAATAGATGCCATCCATGGCTTTAATTTAACAATCCTATCTACTATATCAGAATTCAGACGAGAGATGCTATCTAAAACCTGTACAAAAATCTAGAAAAATATATAGCAAAAGTAGAGCTATGAACCTGCGGAAACACAATTTTCTGTTTCATCACATGCATCACATACATTCTATATACAAGAATCCATATGTGTAAGATCCATATACAAAACCATATATCAAAATTAGGTCTTTACATTCCTAACTATCTCTTTTCAAGATTTATGAAATACTTCAAGTCTCCCAAGATCTTCAAACCAAACTTTAGCTATTCATTCTCATCTGGTACAAACTCTATCATCTCATCAGGAGGGGAGAAAATAGTAAAACAGTGAGTCGAAACCTAGTAATATACATGCAGGCACGCAGTAAAACTTTTATGCAGAATAGAATGCAGTAAAATGGATACAGTTGCATGTTAAGGTATAAATGCTATAAAACAGTGATTTATAGAAACTATAATATGAAAATATTCAGGGGTAGGACAGTGGATGAAAAACAAAGAAAGCATAATTCGACAATAATTAAGCTTTAGGAATCAGAAATCAGTGTAATCATGCTTCGTTAATAATAAATAGGTAAGACAGGCTTCAGAAAGCAGAAATCGGCCACAATTCTATAAATTATTAAAAATTCCTTTTTTATCAGTAAAGGACCCAACTAGTAGACCATACTAGCAGAGATGGCGAATAATCGAGGATAGATTGTGTTCACTCCACACAATTTAAGGCTAGAAACAGTCGTCTCGTCTCGTGGGACATCCCTTCTCGCGGGATTCAGTATAGTATGACAGCCGATAACAGTAATTACCCTCTAGGTTAATGCCCTAAAGAAAGGTGGACTATATATAACTCTATGGATAGAGTTATTCTCGATTACCGTCATAATATTTTAAGGCATATCAGAGAACCTAACCTGACTATATATCAGTCACAGATCCTAATTAATAGTATTAGAAATATTTTTCTTTCTTATTTCTCAACTGAGAACTCTTTTTAATTTCAGAAGTCAGTCAGAGTTCCACAATAACTCTTTAATTAGTTTTAGAACATATAGTAATAGTCTAAAATCCTTCAGTTTTATCTTAGAAAATACAGAAATAGTTTAAAACCTTTCAGATTTATTTCAGAATATAAAGTAATAGTCTAAAATCCTTCAGTTTGGCTTCAGAAGTCATCAGAAATTTAACAGTATAAATTGGTATAAAATTTTCAGGCATAAATTACATCAGTGACATTATCACGTTACAGATTAACTTTTATATAATAGAAGTTATGAAAAATAAAGTGTCAAATCTTCAATTTTCGTACCTAGGGTTTCGCCAAAATTTTCGGATGATAAACAAACACCAAACACATGTATTTTCATGAAATAAGAGGCATATTTAGCAGTATATACTAGTAAATATAAAATCTGTCCGATTAATCCGAAAAAAGGCATTATTTACAGTATATATAGAAAACCATGGATTTAAAGTATAAATACCAATTTTGAGATACAGAAAAGTTGTAAAAAAAGAAAATAGTACCCGAGGTATACTTGCCTGAGTTTAATTTACAGTTACTGTGACGCTGATCGGATCGTGATAGGTGATTTTTCTCCTTTTCTTTCTCTTCCCTCTCCTTCCTCTCTTCTCTCATTCGTTCACTGTTGGGCTACTGCTATAAATGAACTCTAAAATTCCCAAAATTCTATTTAAAACACAGAGAAAAAAGAATCAAGTGACTGGGCCCGTGACCGACGCTCGAGCACCAACTGGGCATGCTTCGAGCTTCTGGTTCTGCTAATTCCGCTTGGGTAACACCTCAAGCGCCACATCGAGTGGTGCATTATATTTTTCACGCCCCGTTTGAGCTTGAGCGCTACTCAGGCATGAGTTAGGCTTGTACTGAGCCTGCAGCAATCCTACTTCACATTTTTGCCATCCGAGACCCGTTTTGATCCTTCCAACCCAATTCTTCGCATCCTTAGACCTTGAGTATATAACCTTAATAGGCCATGATTATCATAATTTAAATCCCGAAATCTTATTTACGAATTAATGTTTCTCAGTTTACAACTTTGGTTCTCAATTTACCAGTTTTGGATCCTTGGGCTTTTCGATCTGATTCTTTCCATTTCCTTTTATCACAATTCACCTAATTTAACTTAATTACCTCATAATTACCATAGTTTGGAAATCTGAAACCTCACTACCCATATTAACAATATCTTAAAAATCGGTACCTTATAGGACCTAACTTCCTCTTTTCGCTTCCAAATTCACTTTTTCCACATACTTAAACCTTAGCATGATTTTCATCCACATAATTATTCCATAATTATCACATTTTTTGGGGTCAAAATCTCTCACATTTTAGACTCAAATTGCCTCATAGTTCTTATTATATTACAGAATCACAATTACATCTCAAAATTTAGAAAACTTATACATAAAACCCCCATATTCCGACCTAGGGTTTTGCATAGAACTGTCGAACCATAATCGAACACCCTATGCATGTGCAGTTATGAAACTGAAGCCCTATATTATGATACGTACAAATAAACTTAAAATCTATTCGATTAATTTACAGAAACAAACTTGGTATGCAGTAAACAGAGAGAAACGGTAATTTAGAGAATAAATACATTTTTATGAATACAGAAAAGCAGTAAAAATAGAGGGTAACATTTGGGGTATACTTGCCTTAGCCTGCTTTACTATTATTTTTACCTGGATCGGATCAGATCGGAATGGGTGGATTTCTCCCTCTCCTTCTCTTTTCCCTCTTCTCTCCCGCTGCACTTCACTAGAATGGCTGAAGGGAATCGTGCATGGTGCTTATACACCAGTCGGGGCGCTTGAGCGGTGCTTGAGCACCAAATAGGCTATGGGCGCAAAAATTTGCGTCCGGGTGGCGCTCGAGCGGTACTTGAGCTCCGCTTGCCGTAGCCTCCTCGCCCCCGCTCTGCCTAGGGTGAACCTTGGGTGGTCCTTCTCATAGATTTATGCCTCACCGATGCTCAAGCACCACTCGAGTATCAATCCTATTTTCTTTCTATTTGCTCCTTTTTGCTTCAATTCCTATTTTTTCTTTATTCTTAAGCTTAATCATGTTTATCATCAATTATTCTATAATTACTATATTTTAGAATTGAGATCTCACTAGTAATTATGGCAATATATTCAAGATTAGGCTTAATCCATGTGAAAAAAATTAGGTTTTGAAAGCGGTAGGAGGCCTCAGCAAGGAGCACTCACCGGGTGCCTCGAGCAGCACTACAGGTGCCTGAAGTAGTACTGCAGTGCCTACAGGGCGATCAAGTGCCCAGGGCAAGTGCTAAAATGTGAATGGGCACGCAGGCCAGTGCTCGAGCACCGGCCCGTGTTATAAAAATCCAATGGCTCTTTTTCGCGTTATTTCACGTAGGGAAAGGGAGAGAGAGGAGAGAGATAATGTGAAGGAGAAGAGAGAGGAAGTGGCAATCAAGGCCTTTGAGTCCGAATCCGACTTATAGCTAGTTGGAGAAGTGATAGATAGGGTCGAGGCAGGTACATTCATATACTTTTCTTTCTCTCTTCTTAATTTTCGTTCAATTTTTCATGGGTGTTTTTATCCCGATACCTGACTCATGCATATATTTTGTAAAACCTATGACTTAGGCACGAATATTTATCGATTTATTGTATGATTTGTTGTTTTTATACTATTTTGTGCATCTCAAAAACCCTAACTTGCATCCTGAACCATTTTACTCATTTATTTTGGATTTTATGCATGATTTGACTTCAGATAATTGAAACCTACATCTTGAGTGTGATGACTTACCGATTTAATGTCCGATTTTTAAGTTTTGTCTGGTTTTATGCACATGAAACCCTAACCCCACACCCTGGCACTATTTACTCGATTGATTTGTGACTTATGCATGATTTGGCCCTAGGTAATTGAAACCCTAGCATTATTAATATTTTTACTTTGATTATTTGGTATTAAATTGAATGTAAATTTGTATATGTTCAATTGTACATTCTGTAAATATTGTTATATGTGTTTATGAAGGAATTTATCATCCGGAAGCTCTAAAGTCATGTTTGACTCACAGTGATAAGAATTTTTATTTTTTTCATATTTTATGATAATCATGGATATAATTTATGTCATATGAAGACGTAAATTCATAAAAATTATGTAAATTATGAGAAGTATAAGAAGAAAATTTCATGATATGTTATATTTGATGAACCATTATCTCTGAGTGAGAATAATATTTTATGAATAAGTGTGAAATTTTTTAAGAATAAGTAATTATGGAATTGGATTAATGATTTGTATTTCAGAGGGTAGTATTCCTTGATATGCCTTAGTATATTATTGTGGAAGCACGAGGACTGCCTTTGGGCCATGGAAGACATGGTGGCATATGTGTTATGGCCCCATATATTGGGTTAAAGATATACTGCTCACCACGGGGTATTAAATTGTGTGAGTTTGCACTTTAGAATGTGTAAAAACAAATACATTCATTTGCTTGTTCGACTGCACCATTAGTTGGTAAGGCCTACTGGTCTTAGTTCACAAAGAAAATAAAATTTTTGCATGTTTTAGAACCTAAAGAAAGAATAAATAAGATAGAAATGATAAATGTATTTTGAAAAGTGTATTTAATCACGTTTCATATATATGCATTCGTACATATTGCTCCTATTCTCTTCCCAATTTACTTTGAATATATTGTATATTATTGTTGATTATATTATACTTGTTGAGTATTCGGCTCACCCTTATTATTTTTCCTTACCTTCAGATAAGCATAAGCTTATGCCTGATAGGGTGGGGTAGAGAATTAGAAATTAGCTAGGTGCAAAGGCTTGGAAGATGATCTAATGAATTTAGATTTTATGATTTTATACCTTATGGAATACTTTTGTATATTATTGATGGACATGTACTTATATATAGATGATGGGCTAATAGTTTAATTTCTGTTGTGCATGTAATAAATGTATATACTTTTGCAGGTTGTTTATGGTTTGTATACAGGTACCTAGTGGTATCTCTCTATCTAACATTGTGTTCGAAAATACGACGTTAGAGCTATGAATATATTGTGACCATGTGGATCTTGTGTTGTGATTATTTTGTTGGAAATTGTATATTGTACAAGGTTTTGTACAGGTTGTATCAGCTTGTCGGCCGTTTTACTGTCAAAACTCTGTCAGATTTTGGTCTGGTAAATATGGTCCGTCACAATTAGTATTAGAAAATGTAATGCCTTAGATTTGATTTAAATCTTATGCGAAATATTATATTAGAATAAGTTATATTTAATAAATAGATGAAGGCGTAGGATGATTAAATTAGACCGGATAGTTTTAATTATCCTACCTTACATGACTTAGGTTAGAACTAAGTTAGAATCAATAGTTAAGTCTGATTGTTTAGTTGTGGTGTCCCAATTAGTGTCTTAATAAAGTTAAGTTAATTCATTTAAGTTAGGACTAAGTTAAGATCAGTTTGTTATATTGGACCGCATAGTATATTGTATCCTGATTAATATTCAAGTTGAGTTACAATCTAACCCATATCGGTCTTTCTTTAGAAAGAATGTTAGTAGCTGATTATGCCGCCTAGATGAAAGTCGACATATAGAGGAGGTCAACCACGTGATAGAGAAGATAAATATATGAATTCACTTGGGAGGATGGCAAGACTAGAAAGTCTTGGAGGATCTAGTCCGGCCAAGAACTTGGAGAAGAAGAAGTTGTTAGGAGGATACCCCGAAGATTAACTTAGGTTGATCTTGATCTGAGGACTAGGAATAGAGATGTTTGAATAGCATGGAAAATGAGACGGATAAGGTGGAATCGATGGCTCGAGGTCAGGATAACTTGGAGTCGATTTCTGGTGTCGGCGAATATGAGGATATCAATTTACAATTGATTTAGTAAAAATGATCAAGTGCTTGAACTTTTGGGTGGCTTGGACCCTGTAGAAGTTACAATATAGATCATGAGAATTGAAATGATGGTTGCAGTGACCCAATGTTTAGGAGGAGATAAGGTAATGTTTGCCCCACATAAGTTAGAAGGTGAAGCCAACCATGGGTGGTTGATGAGAAAATAGTTATGGGCTAGGAAGATGAAGAGATATTAGGGAATATGTTTGTGGATGTTTTTAGGAATAAATATTCTTCCAAATGAGTTTTGAGAGCATAAATCTAAAGTGGACAGTTCGGCCACATGATAAAGGATCGTCCTTATCCCTTGGGTTAGACGGTGAAGAAGTTCAGTGCTTGGATTAGAGTTTTGCGGTGATGGCATAAGGTGCAAGGGTGTTGTCTACCATGGTGGAAGGTAGGATCTTTAAATTTTAGACATTTTAGTATGTGTTTTATTTTAGAATTCTGAATCTATATTTTCATTGTGGTTCCAAGTTATATGTAATTTGAGGATCTAAGTTTTGCACTTGTTGTATCGAGGTCTACAACATTTTTTTGGGTTTGTAGGTGTGATTGGTTGGGCTGAATTGTCTTATTTTGTGGTACCGATCCTCGATATGATATTAGTGATGATTGGTTGGTGAGTCGTTATGCTATAATGAACTGTGGTGGGTAAGAATATTATTCTTGACCATTGAATTGGGAAGTTTGAAGTATGAGGCACAGTTGGTCGAGGTATAAGGAAATTAGTATTGTGTGCCTAGAAGTCGTTAATGGGGATATGTGTCTAATTTATTTAACATATGAGATTACATTTAGAAGCCATCTTGTGGTTACTAAGAAGTTTTGACTGTGTAAGCATTTGGGGATGTTCCTTAGAAGGAAAGATTAGGTTTATTTATCTTTTGATCAATAATTCGAGGTTGTGTTGGAATCAACATTAATTTTTAAGGATTTTGTATAGAATTGAGGAAGCATCGGTTAGAGGTCTATTGTGGAATGCTCTAGAACCTTTTAGGTGAGTAAGATGAACCGATGAGGTTAATTGTTGATGATTTGAAATTTAGAGTGCTAAGGAGATTTATGGTTTGATAGGTGACACTATGAATGAATAGGTGAATTGTTTGATCTTTTGCAAAGGCTTCGTATTCTACAAAATTGATCTATATCCAAAGTGTTGTTAATTGTGAATAATTGAGAATTGTGCCCGTGGCAATATTCAGGATAAGATGCGGCCATTACAAGCTCCGGTAATGCCATTTGGGTCTGTAAGTTTATTGGTATTTTTGTAAATTTTATGGGATTGGATCTTTCGGCCATATTTAGGTCAACAAAGTGATGGCCTCATCGATGAATTCAAAGGATCATGGGAGTGTATGAACTTTGTTTGAGGACTATATCATGATTTAGGAAGATCGTTAGCCGTGAGCTTGATTGAGTAGAGAAGTGGGTTTGGTTAAGGAAAGTGTCACGATGGGCATGTAGCTTCCTCGGTAGCATGAATGTAGCTTTGTAGAAACTTGAGTGATGACTAACCTAGGAAAGACCAATTGATGTCACCTTAGTGTGCAGTTATCTTGGGTCTAGATAAATCTAGTAAGATATCCATTAAGTGTTCCTCAAGAAATTGCAGTGTCCGTGAGGCATTTGATTTGGAAGTGATTGGTATCTGTTCGAGTGGCATATATGAGGACAACATTCAAGGATTGAATGGTAAAATGTTGACCATGTCATTTGGGTTGATCCATAATAGATTCAGTGAATTATAGTAGAATGTGATGCTTTTGTGGAATATTTATAATTATGTCTTTCTTGCATCGTATGTGGATAAATGCCATTGGAATAAGTGGGGGAGAAGCCTATGATTAGAGCTAAACCACCCATGATTGGGAGTTAAAATTTGAGGCCTTTGCTTTGAGAATTTATAGGTGTTGTTTGTGGATATAGTTATTATCTAACTGATTTTAAAGGTCTGATTAGTCATATCATATAGAGGATATGATCATGTATTAGTGTAAGTGGGTAAATTGCTTGAGGACTGTAAAGATAAATTTTGGTATCTTTTAAGAAAAATGGACATTAGGGCTGATATTTGAAGTTGGGAGTCCTTAGATTTGATATGTTTTTGATGCTTTAATGGGGATCTTGTAGGGCGAATTGCGAGCAACTCTTGATATTTGAGCAAAATGGAATGTTGTGCTTTTGAATTAGGAGATATAATTATATTCAGAGTATTAAAGCTATGAAATTATAAGCTGAAGAGTCATTGTGGTTTTGTTTCAAGGTTGTCAAAACAACAACGATTTTAGGTGTTTGGCTCATCGTTGATTAGCTAACAAGGATTGTCCCTTTATTGTGAACGTGAATGATACATTCATATCAAATAGGTTGGCTCGTTAGTATGCCAACAAGAGAATAAGTTTACGAAGTATTTAGGTTTTAAGGCTTAGGTAGTGATTTGAGGCTGTGCCAAATTTTTAGGTGATCGTTTCAATTGCGTTTCTTAAATTGATTGTAATTGAGGATTATGGGTTCTACCTTAGATATATCGATACCTTTGGGGATTTCTTAGGCCTAGAACTGCTATATAACCTAGGTGTCTTGTGAGGTTCTGGATTTGTGAACCCGATAATTATGAGGTGATTAGTATGTAAATGATTAATACTAATCCTATGGGATGATTAAGGTTTAGTATCGGAAGAAAAATCGAGAAATTATTCGGGTCCGGGCTGCTGAAGCCCTGCCAGCAGGCTTGCGCCTGCTGGGCGCTCGAGCGGAGGCTCGAGCGGAGAAAGCAGAACCGACCCGTGGGCTTGCCGCTCGCCAGCCGCTCGAGGTGTGCTCGAGCGGTGGCCGCCCGTGGGCTGGCTGCTCGCTGGCCGCTCGCCGGCCGCTCGAGTGGCCGGCGTAGTATATAAGTCGCGTCGCGACTTCTCCTCGCCATTTTTCGCACGGCCGAGGGTTTGGAGGAGAGAGAGAGGGGCGCGACCGAAGAGAGAAGAAGGGAGATCGAGCCCGGGAGTCCGATTCCGCCCGAGAGAAAGGTATAAAGGTGAAAGCACGCGTCGAGGCAAGTGTTCGCATACCCACTTCTCATTCTCTTTCGATGTTTTGTGTATTTTCGTTGGGTATTTTGTGTCGATACCCACGGGGAACGTTAGGATCTCGATACCCGTGCCTTGAGGTCCAAGAAAATGTAGTTAGTTGTCGGAATCGTGTTCGATTCACTCGGGTGGGTTTCACCGAAACCCTAACCCACGGGATTTTGGGGATTTCCCGTTTCCCGGCCTTGTATCATGAAATTGACCCCAAAATTGGAATCCCCACGTCCCAATTGTATATATATATCGGCCATGGGTCCGATCTCGCGTGTTTGGACCCGTTCGTGGCGTCCGAGCCCATTAAAGGGGCGCTGTTACTATTCACCCGAGACCAAAGGTGGATTTTGCGTGTTTCCACCTTCGTGAAATGATGAAAGAACCCTAGAATATGAATCCTCATATCCCAATTGTGTGTATATATCAACCGGATGCCAAATCCGGTAAGATTTGACCCATTCGTGGCATCCGGGAGCTTTAAAAGCTTCCCGTTGTGGATAATCC
>JAODPA010000566.1:0-14267 GCA_025585075.1 Nepenthes mirabilis | reverse complement strand
ATTTTATATATCCATTTATATCAATAGATCCGCACATAAATAAATAAATAGAATCTCATATCATAATAAAAGGCTAAAAACTAGCTAAAAGGTGATCACATAACATTACTCGTGAATAGAGCCAGATGGGTAGGTCTTAAGCTTTTAAATGTTGTATAATGAAAGAAAATGCTATATGCTAGATCTGGCTTATGCTGGACAACTCAAATGATATTTTAATGAAACTTAAAAGCAGGAATTTAACAAAAATAGTAGATATTTACAACAAAGGACTTAGAATAAAAACTCAATTATAATGAAATGTAAATACGATATGATTTGTAGCACACTAAGATTATATCTAAAATGCAGGTAGTATATTACAACTGAGGCATGACTCCATCTTTACTGCAAACCAAAGAACCAAAAGCATTTTATGCTATGCTATGAAGAGGAAACAGGAGGAAACATTTCAGAGAAAGTATTGCACATGCTTACCATGTGTGTAACATATATGGAAGCATGGGAAAAAATGTGAATGCACTCTGACCAAGTAAAACAAAAGGGCAGCCTAATATGCCAGACCGGTGGTATTCATAAAGGCTACATTATAAAATAATTGTTTCTATTGATTGAACCAATAACCGCAATGTCATCATATAAAATATGATGAAATGATTTGATAAAAATTTCCTAATCTTCCTAGGCTTACTTATAAACGAGGTGTTTTTAACACCTACAAATCTAACTATATGATTTGATACATGAATGCATTCAAAGGGAGAGAAAAATTATATATATAAAAAAATAATGATACTATAAAAACCAAATCCAAAATTAATTTTTAATTTTTTTTAGAAAAATATTTGTTATCATAAAGATGTCTAAACCTTAATATAAGACATATTTCCTCTACTTCCTAAAATGATGTGGGATCCTAGATACAAACACACACTCGGGTCCGCTTATTAATAGACGTCCTCGTCATGTGTGACACAACTCAGGACTGATCCAGCTCATATCCACACACTTGCAGTTGGAATTGGCTCTGATACCATTAAATAGCAATTTAATTTCATATGATAACATATTATCCACTGTAGGTTACAGGTATAGTCTTGCATCCACGCGGATTTATTCTTCTTGGGCTTTTTTGAAAAAAATATATGATATTATAGAGATGCATAAACTTTACTATATGACATATTTCCTCTCTTTTTTCAAACGATGTGAGATAAGTCAAAGCCATTGGGTGTAACGATCATGAACCTCAAATTATTAACACACGTGGTACCAAAAGAAACTAACAAAAGATGCATAATGAGAAAGAAGTCTCATTACTTAAGTTGCAAGCTTCAAGCACTTAATATCATCAGAAAAATGACAAGCAGCAGCCAATCATTTCTACTCCTAAATGGGGAAAACTTCAACCTCCTTAAAGAAAGTAGCAGCTGGAACAAGAACAGCACAAAATCAGAATATGCAATGAAGATCTTACATTGCTGAAGGAGAGCCCTCACTTTGACTTCTGTGGATAGAAAAAGCTCGTCCAGAGCCCAGGCGTTTGCTGCCATAGTCGAGATGATGATGCGGCGGGTGGATTGTTTTAGTTCCGTGCTTACCCCTGGATTGCTTCGGCAAGTCTGCCGCTCGACCTTTCTGTTTGGTAGTAGCAACAGACGACTGCTTGAGAGCAGCTACACCGTGGCCTCCCCTCCATGAGGACTTGTGATCAGATACAATCCCACGTTCAAGCTGATAAGAAGATGTGCCTAATCAAAAGGACCGATCAGCAGAATCCTTGCTGCTTTTAATAGGCTTCCAATTGTAGTAAGAGAGCTGAGGGAGTAGACACTGTAAATATTTCTTCAGCTGTTCATCTCCTACGTTCTTCTGGGCTGTGTTTCCTTCAAGGCTGATGGCTTTTAAGGAATTATAATGAGCAGCAAGTTGGCGAAGACATTTGGAAGTGGAAATCTTGTTGAGGCACAAATCAAGAACAGTCAGTTTTAGAAGACAATGAAGAACTTCTACCTCGCTAATTCTATTTCCAGCTAGGTATAATTCCTTTGAAGAGGAACATGATGCAAGGCCTTAAAAAAATCAAGAAAACAACATAAGCAACAAGAATTTCGATCCATGCACTGCAAGAAGCAAACTGCTGCACGTTGGGGGAGGAAAAAGGAGAGAAAAGATGCCATAAAAAATTGTGTGAGAAAAGCCATCGACAATCCACATATAACACACTTACCATGTCCGATTCTGACTATTTTATTGTAGCTCAGGTCCAATATACGAAGCCGTGTAAGTTCTCGTAAACCTTCGAGGGTAGAAATCTTGTTCTTGGATAAATTCAACAAATGCAGTCCTCAAGGAAGAGCAACACCAGTTATTCTCACTACAATGTGATTCAAGAAGAAATTACTAAATAGGATAACACTAGTAAGGGATTATTAATGAATAGTAGAGTTAGAGAAGTTGAGAAAATTTTAATTAATTAAAAAAAAAAGAAAAAAAGAAACATGATGCTGAAATTGTACAAACATATGGAGTTTCCTGATAGAATAAGAACCTTCAAGCTGACAAAGGCACCGAGAAAAGGGATCACAGCCAAGCCATGATTAGCCAGCTGAGCACTAGTTGTGGGATTTAGAGAAGACACGTATCTTTTTGCTGCTTCCATACCAGGGTTTATCTTAGCCTCCACTCTTGCTGCTTCCAGACCAACTAACAATACAGAACCTCTCTTTACCTGATTAAGAGAATCAGGCATTTCATTTTTCTCTTCCACAGGGCTGCAATGTTGAAGATCAATTACCCACTCCTCAATGCATTTCAGCTTCAAACCCTTGCCTGGAAATTGATCCCACTGGCAGAATGAAGACTCTCCCAGAAGATTTTGCCCCATGTGTACATCATCTGAAATGGGTATAATCCAGTCTTGGCTTGAACCAGCAAGACTGTAACAACCATAACCATCATTAACTAAATTTTCTCCTTTGTATTTCTCAAACATAAACAAGTTAGCATCTCCTTCTTGTTGTGGCATTTCTTGAGAATTGGCATCATAAGCTAAAATTCCTTTCCTTTTAACATCTGCAACATTTAGGTGTTCAAAAGATCTAGTACAAGAAGCTAAAAATGTGCAAGGAGGACATAAAGCAGGCAAAACAAAACCCAATTTGGGCATAGAAGAAGATTTTGCAATCGTAGGTGGAGTGGGAGGTGCAAGGCTACCAGAGTCACCAGCAGACTCAAAATATAATGAGGCATCAGAATTTTCATGGCCTGATTTTTCTGGGAAGTGAGGTCACCAAGAGAGAAGTCTAGTTCATGGATCATATGATCAGAACAAATTTGAGAAGACTTTGGGAGAAAAACAACTTGATCCTGATCAGGTGGGGTAGTTACTGAAGAGTTCATATAAACTATTGGTGCTGACAGTTCAGCTACATTACAGTCATGAGATCCATTATTAGGAAATATAGCATAATTAGGAACTGTAGCACAACAAATATTTGGGCATATATCTGTGTATTTTTTCTTCCTTATTTTGTATTTCCTCTATTTTCTTTCCTCCTTTATTTTGTTTCCTTTATTTCTCTTGCATGTCTTGTATTATAAAGCAGGAGTGTTTTGTAACTTTTACTGTATCAAAAACAATGAATTGAATAAAAGAGATTGCGTCAGTCTTCTTCCGATCACCTCGGCCACATTTTCTCTCCCTTCTCACCTCGGCCGTTTGTCATCGTCTTCCTCCCTGTTTCAACACTGATATTTTCATCCATCACGAAAAAATACTTGAGAAGTGTGGTCCTCTGTATTTTTTGCAAAAAGGATCCTCCCCTCCTTGTCCAGTTCACATCCCAGAGACTTACTCCTAAAATTTGCAGCCCACTGAACCCCTGTGTTGTTCTTAACATGATTTTTGCTGTTTATTTGTTCTGACTTCCTGCCAGGTTCAATAGATAAGTTAATTGCAGCATGCCAAGTGTCATTATTTAGGTCATAGTTAGCATCCTCTGACTCCCAAGGTAATGGGACTAAGAAATTAGCATTGCCGGACTTTGCTGGTGCTGCATTTTGAGAACCATTTTGCAACATCCTGACCATTGTTTCAAATGAAGGTTGAGCTAGTTTCTAGACAACAGTTCTGTCAGAAATAGATTACTGGCCTACAAAGCAACTAGAGCATTAACAACCTGGAAAGATATTTCCACTTTTGGCTTGAGACTTGGAATGTGAGCGTTGAAGCATGAAATGGACCATCATGACATACTGACAATACTGAGCAAAGCTTCATTCAACCAACCTATACTTGGTATTAAAATTTTAACCTAGAGAGCTATTGCTGATTAACTTTTGCACCATACGTTTAAAAGCTAAGATATAATCGAACACTACTACCACAGTTTAGTGACTTGGAGATGGTGACTTCAGCCATAATCAACTGACAAACCCTCTGAAACACGGCACAATCTCCGTATATTTGATGATCTTAACCTACTCAAAACACCGAGTAAAATCACCCCGTCATTAGTGCCCCACACCCACGTGGAGGTGTAAGAAGGCTCAAACTGTGCTGCAGCGGCCAGAGTGATTGAGGATCTTCACCAACCAGGAAAGATTGGTCCCAGAAAAGTATAACAGACAGTTTCCTGAGAAATTGTGAGAAGAAAACATCAAAAAGGAATGTGCACAAATGAGTAGTTCCAACTTACAACACATCTACTGTATCCTGAAATGGACAAAGAGATAAACAAACGGAAAGTCCTTATGTATATATTTACTACTTGCCAAGTATCAAATATTTCCAAGGAGCCAGCAGAAGAAATAAGGTGGCAGATTTCTTAGCAACCATCAATCGTCGGTCGAGAAGGAAAGACCTCATTCAACAGCCACATGATGAGGTATCTTCATTTGAATGCTCAATAATTACAAGAAGAGTTCAATTCCATATTGTTTCAATAGGCTACAAATCCATATCGTTTAAGGTGAAAAGAAACAATATAAGTAACCATTCTTATTAAGTGGTGTTTGCTATATATACATAGGTGAGAGGACTAGGAGATCACTAATCTCAATTCGTTTAGACCCTATAAATTCACAGAAGCAAAATATATGCAAGTATATAATACATGTAATATATATTCTTTACTAAACAAATTAAAATCAATATTCACAAATAAATATACCACCAAAATACATGTAAAATAGTAAAGCAAAACAACACGCATATTTTTATGACGAAAAAAAACTTCAATAACCAATAGTTACTGAGTAAAACTCTTCAAGTTTCTCCAACCAATGAAAGTAATGTAATATGAAAGTTAACTTACAATTTCAGTGATATAGACACACTAAATCTTGGTCGACTAGCTGCCGACTTGTGACCCTTACCAAGGAACTCCTTAAATTTGCTCGTAACAGTGAAATTGGACGCCTTTAATCTTTTTATCAAACTTACTTCACTTGTATAATCTCCATGCACTATTGGAGCTTAATGTCTATGCCACTAATGTACCAACAAAGGTTTACAAACTAGACAATTGTGTAAAATATGGATAAAATGATTGAGTGAAAAAACCTTGACAAATTATCTCAAAAGTAAAGTTTTGATTTTCTCAAGCAAATGATGGCTTTTCACATTAAACAATGAGAGCTTTAAGTTGCAATCATTATTTACTTTTTTGTGTCAACTATTAATAAATGGAATAGATGTATTTATAAAGGGAGTTAAAAATTAGGTTAAAAACACACCCCTTTTAAAAAACAGCATCCCAGCACACGTGCACTGAATGGGCATATATCAGGCGCAAAGACTTCAGCAGGGGACCGTGCCCCAATGCACCTACACCACTCATACATACATCAGGCACGGGTATTCTAGATAAATTGTGCTCATGCGAGGCTCAATCGCACATTAGGGGCGGGTATTTTGGTTACAAAACACTTATACACGGAGCAGACATAGATCAGATGTGGAAACTAAGAGATGGCACATTTTGCAAGCAATAGGCATATATTTGGCACTTGTCTTCCTTAACAGTTGAAAATCCTTCAATTCAACTCTTTACCTAATCACGAAATACACTAATATAAGATATTCCTTCAATTCAACTTTTTACGCAATTTTAAGGTACAAAAGAGAGATCATTTTCAACAAAATGGCGCCATACAAAGAGAGAGGAGAAAAAAGAAAGAAGAGAAAGGGTTTCAGCATCCAATTAATGTCTAATTTAAATTTCATTCTTTACCAAACTCAAGTTACTCTAATTTGTTTTTAGAAAGTATTTCTATTTTGGTTGCTCGTTTTCTCGATACATTTTTTTTTATTGTAGGTTGCAATGTATGTTGAGAGTTGGATTCAACCATTATTCACTCGGGTTGTAATGAATGAATCTCTAATGAGTTGTATTTGTAACCGATCACTATTTTATAGTAAATTTATTCAATATTTGTCCTATAATTTTTTCTTTGGTTGAAATAACTTTTTTATATTAAATATTAGCATACAATTTGTATGTTTGGTTGTATAATTTGATTCATTATGCTTTCATAATGTTTGGTGGCCAATAATTGAGATGAGAGTCTGGGGTTCGTTTCCGCTGCAACGATTGTGTACGTACTTCTATTTCCGGGGAATCCTAACAAATTGGATTAGAAAGTAGGTTTTTCGAGTTGTAAAAACTATAATTTGATAACATTGTCGTCGAAGGGTTTGCCATTTCACATTGAGCAATTTAATTTGGCAAGAAAATGTGAGAAGCATTTTGACCTAAGAAGGAAAAATAAAAGTATTATGGAAGAAGGAAGACGAGCCAAAAAAGATGAAGGATAAGGAGTGATAAGATATGAAAATCTTACTAATTGCACGATCAAATTATATCTCACAAATAATACTATTTAAAAAATTATCAATTTGTCTAATCTAGTAGAAGTTTAGATGAAATTAAATGACTGGTAGAAGTCCAACTCCCTAACATCAAGATTACATGTGAAGAAGCAATTCTATAGTCTATAGTTGTTCGAAGGGGTTAGCTTTGAGTTCAGCTGAGTCTTGACACAAATGTCTACATTTGATGAGAATATCGAGGATAAAAACAAGGCGTTAATAGTACTAATTTCGTATTCAGCCTCATACGATCACATTGTCATGACACTGCTGTTTGAAAAGGTCATGCTTAGCCTCGATGAGGTCATCACTTTATTATTTATAAACGAGTCTAGAGTGAAGGGAAGAGATGAATTTTCAAGAGAGTTGAGTGCCTTGATGTTTACTAGCAATCGAAGCATGGAAAATCGAAAGACCGCGGTGGCAAGTCGAAGAGTAGCAACAAACGATCAAACCTTAAGGACTTTGAGTGCTTTCATTATAGTAATAAGGGTCACATGAAGCAAGATTGTTTCAAGAGGAATAGGAGTAGGAAGGTGTTAGCGAGCGACAAGAGATGAGAGATCATGACGGAAATAATCGGACCTTTATTACTACTTATGGAAATCTTCTTATCATCTACATAGGGGAGACATGGAGCTTTACGAGCTACAAGTCGAGTTGGGTGATGGATAGTGGTTTTTCACACCATGCAACATCAAAGAAGTCCCTTTTCACCTCCTATACGCTTGGGGACTACGGGATAATAAAGATGGATGATGATGGCTCGTTAATGGTAATGGACAACAAGGACGTTAGTCAGCAGATAAGCAATGGGACGAAACTCATGTTAGGGGGTGCGACATACTTCAAATGTCCGATTGAATGTGATTTCAACCAGAAAGCCTAATAAGGTGAATTTTGCACAACATTCCACAAAGGTCAATAGAAGCTCAAATTGCGTTCCACAAAGGCACTTTAGTTACAAAAAAGAAAAGTAAGCATTCAAATCATAATTTGATAGAAGCATCGGTTGTTGAGGTGACCAAGGAAAGTTTGGTTAAGATGGCGGGAAGAGGAAGTTAAGAAAGAGTGTAAGGGGTAGTGACATTACCATGAAAAATAAGCCAAAGGGGAGTGACAATCTCCAAATTCAGTGGAGTGAAAGATATTCATTCAACCCTGCAGAAGCCAGCGCCAGGATCATTGTAGAAGGTAAGTTGCCAAAGGGCAAGAGGTGACAGTCGCCAGAGAGGCGAAGGGTCCCTCATAAGGCCGTGAGAGTAAATTTGTTTAGTTTTAAGTCATTCCTTTATAAATCTCACATACAATAGACTGGTTATCAAAAAAATGTGCGATGTTTGCACTTGCACGAGGCTCACTGGAGCACAAATGTTAGGCAATGATTGTGCGATATTCATGCGAGGATAACTCGAGCGATGGAATTCACTGGAGGTATGTGTGGGATTTGTTCGAGCAAAAGTTGGACTACCGGTCAGAATGGGCAACGCTCGTGGGCGACTAGGAGGCGCTTATGTGCAGGTAATAGAATGGGTGCCGCACGTGCGGGCCCAAGGGCGCAGTATGCCAATTCAATTTTTGAATTTTGGAGTTCGAATGTCAAATCTACTATAAAAGTCTGTGCGATTTTAGGGCACGGGAGAGAAATAATTTTCAACACAGATGCCATACGAAAAGAGATAAGAGATAAAAGGGAGAGGATAAAGGGATTCGACATTTCATTGAGATTCAATTCCAATTTCATTCTTTCCGAAACTCGAGTAAATTATTCTAGTTTGTTTCTAAGATATATTTCTGATTTGGTTGCTCATTTTATCAATGCATTCTTATTTTGTGAGTTATAAGGTGTATTGGGGATTGGGTTTAATCATTATTCAATTGGATTATAGTGAAGGGATCTAGAAGAGTTATATTTGTAACCAGTCACTATTTTATAATGAATTTATTTAAAATTTACTCTGTATTTTTTTCTTAGTTAAAAGGGTTTTTCATGTTAAATATTACCATATAACTTGTGTACTTGATTGCGTGATTTGGTTTTTTACGCTCACAGTATTTAATGGTCGACGATTGATAAGAAATTCAAGGGTTCATTTTTACTGCACCAATCGTATAAATATGTTTTTGTTACCGGGGAATCTCAACAAATATAACACGTGAAACAAAAGAGCTACTTCCAAAAATCAAGAATACGGAAAGATTTAAAGAAAATCTCTCAAATATCGCATAAATAAATCCTATGAAGCTACTTTCATAGTGTTTGATGGCTAACAATTGACATGAGATTTGGGGGTTTGTTTCCGCTATGCCAGTTGCGTACATGTTTTTATTTATGGGGAATCTCAATAAGTTACATTAGATAGTAGATTTTTTCACGTTGTGAAAACTATAATTTAATAGCATCGTCGTCGAAGAGTTTGCCATTTCCTATTGAATAATTTAATGGGCAAAATAATTTTGTTATTTGACAAGAAAAAGTGAGAAGAGTTTTGACCTATGAATGAACAATAAAAGTACTATGGAAGAAAGAAGACACGCCAAAATAGATGAATGACAAAATGGGGTAAGATATAAGAAATCTTACTAATTTTACAATCAAATTATATTTTACAAATAATAATCTTTAAGAAATATCAATTTGTCTGATCTAGCAGAAGTTTGGATGAAACTAGATGGCTGGTAGAAGTCTAAGTTCCTGACATCAAGATTGCATCTGAAGAAGCATAGTCTGTAGTTGTTCGAAGGGGTTAGCTTCGAGAAACACTTAAACGAGTTCAGCTGGGTTTTAACACAAATGTTCGCACTTGATAAGAATAATAAGGATGAAAACAAGGCATTAATATTGCTAATTTCTTTGCCGGCCTCGTACGATCACATTGTCATGACACTACTATTTGGAAAGGTCATACTTAGTCTTCATGAGGTCATCACTTTCTTATTTATAAACGAGTCTAGAGGGAAGGGAAGTGATGAATTTTCAAGAAAGCTGAGTGCCTTGGTGTCTACTAGTGATCGATGCACGCAAAATCAAGATACCGAGGTAGTAAGTCAAAGAGCAGCAACAACCGACCCAACCTTGAAGACATTGAGTGATTTCATTATGGCAACAAGGATTACATGAAGCGAGATTGCTTCAAGAGAAATAGAAGAAAGAGGGTGGTAGCGAGCGACAAGAGAGGAGAGAACATGACGGTAATAATCGGGACTCTATTACTACCTACGGAAACCTTCTAATCATCCACGTAGGAAAGACATGGAGCTTTACAAGCCATAAGACGAGTTGGGTGATGGATAGTGATTCCTTACACTATGCAACATCAAAGAAGTCCCTCTTCACCTCCTACACGTCTAGGGACAACGGGATAATAAAAATGAATAATGATGGCTTGTTGATGGTAGTAGGCAATAAGGACGTTAGTCTACAGACAAGTAATAGGATGAAACTCATGTTGAGGGGGGTGTGATTCGAATGTCCGGTTGAAATCACATTCAACAGGACACTTTTGCATGGCGTTCCACAAAAGCGCCTTAGTTATGGCAAGAAAAAGTAAGTGTTCAAATCGACATTTGATAGAAGCTTTGGTTGTCAAAGTGACCAACGGAAAGCTTGGTTAAGATGGCGGGAAGAGGAAGCCGAGGAATAGTGAAGGAGGAACGACATTACCATGGAGAATAAGCCAAAGGGGAGTGACAATCTCCAAATTCGGTGGAGCAGAAGATATTCGTTCAAGCCTACGGAGGCCAACACCAGGATCCCTGCAAAAGGTAAATTGCTCAAAGGGTAAAGGTGATAGTCGCCAAAGAGGCAGAGGGTCCCTCATAAGGTCGTGAGAGTAAATTTGTTTAATTTTAAGTCACTCTCTTATAAGTCTCACATACAATAGACTGGTCATCAGAAAAGCGTGCGATGTTTGCACGAGACTCACTCAAGCACAAATGTCAGGCAAGGATCGCGTAATATTGATATGAGGGTAACTTGAACGACGAAGTTCATTAGAGGTTCATACGGGATTTGTTCGAGCGAAAATTGGATTAATGGATAGAAAGGGCAACGCTCGTGGGCAACCGGGAGGCACTTTATGTATGGGTAAACAGAATGGGTGCCGCATACGCGAGCCCAAGGGTGTAGTATGCCAATTCGATTTTTTGATGGCGTTCGAATGTCAAATCTAATATAAAAGTCTCTGCGCAATTTTTTAAGGCATGGGAGAGAGATAATTTTCAGCACAAAGGTGCTGTACGAAAAGAGATAAGAGAGAAAAGGGAGAGGATGAAGGGATTCGACATTTCGTTGAGACTTTATTCAAATTTCATTCTTTGCGAAGCTTGGACACGTTATTCAAGTTTGTTTCTAAGATGTATTTCTAATTTGATTGCTCATTTTATCAGTGTATTTTTTTTTTTTTTTCGTGGGTTGTAAAGTGTATTTGGGGTTGGATTCAATCATTATTCACTTAAGTTATAATAAAGAAATCTAAAAGAGTTATATTTATAACCAGTCATTATTTTATAGTAAATTTATTTAAAATTTATTATATATTTTTTTCTTGGTTGAAAATAATTTTTCATATTAAATATTACCATACAACTTTTGTACTGAATTGCGTGATTTGGTTTTTCATACTCTTACATTATTTGATGGCTGACAATTGATAGAAAATTCAAGGGTTAATTTTGGTTACACCAGTTTTATAGATTTGTTTTTGTTACGGGGGAATCTCAACAAATATAACACGTGAAACAAAAGAGCTACTTCCAGAGATCAAGAATACGGGAAGATTTAAAGAAAATCTCTCAAATATCGCATAAATAAATCCAGGTGGTAAACTTAACCGCTGTATAGGTAAATAGAACTAATCAAATGAAACAACGACTCTCTAACAAAATAAATACAAAGAATAACGAATCGAAAACAAGGGTCTCCGAAATTCCTCGGTAGGGTAGAAAAGAAACATACAAAGCAATCGTGAAAATGATACTCATGAAATCAAAAAAACAACACAACAGAGATCTAACCTGTCAGCCAGAGTGTGATGTGCTCACATTCTCGGATCGAAGGAACTATCGGCGCTTTTCTTCTTTTTGCACTGTCAAACGGCGTCAAATTTTAAACAGAGGCGCTATCCCTAAGCAATGATTTGAAGTCATGCCCTTTGTATAAGCTATCAAATTCGTCTTCTGACAACCATCAGTTTTTTTCTGATCCGAGAGAGAGACAGGGTCCCGGTCTTGTGAGCCACAAAATCTTCGTTCCTTCGGCGGTAAATTAGCGTATCCTTTTAGTAAGAAACTCCATAAAAAACTAACGAAAGAGCGCGTCGGTCGTCGGCCGACGGTGGTTAGGGTAAACGTGAAACAGAGCCGTTGTTCAGACCACTAAAGTGGATCTCGGTGGCAAACAATTGCCTAATAAAAAGAGCTTTTTTTTTTTACTGTCTGTAATTTCAGGTGAAACAGAACAATTTTTTTTTTATTTTTTAAATTAAAAAGTATAATAAAAACACGCCTATCGCTTAAACTGCTTATCCAAGCATAATTTACTTCATTAACTTGTCCAATATTTTTATACATTATAAAATCACTTCTTTTAGTAAATGCATATCTAAAAGGAAATATTACAATAAAAGAAAATAAGATCACAGGGCAAAGCCTAGTCGCTTGGCTGAAAACCGTAGGCATCACACCTCTCAAATGAGCCTTTGTGCTTTAATGAATAGAATTTTATGAGAAGCTACAATAATGATAATGTTGCATTCCGGATCCGCGGTTGCCGTACGGATTAGGGAGCCTTCGGATTCCTGAGCTTATAGTGGCGTCAGGAGTAGGGTCCGATCTCCGTCTCTATGAACCTGGACCTGCACAACACAGACAATAAGTAAGAGGTTAGAGGCCGACGGGGATTTTGGTCCCCCGTCGACACTCTGACGCTCAAGTCAGATATCTTCCGATAATAAATGGAGAAATGCATGCGTAAGATGCGAGAATGAGGGGAGTGCGTGAGGGATGTGATCGGAGGCGTGAGCTCCATGGTTGCGCCCGGCAGAGGGCGGCTAATTTGTATACCCGCAGAGGGGGACTTAGAGTGCGCCCGGCAGAGGGGCGGCTTATAGGTGCGCTTGCGGAGGGCGGCTTAGGGGTGAGCCCGCGGAGGACGGCTTGGAGGTGCGCTCGTGGGCCATAGTAATATTTGGGGATCTCCGAAAGTGTGCTGGAATGAGTGCGGGGCCCGTTGGGCCCGTTCAACAAAATTGGCCCAACGGGCCGTCGGGCGCGGATTTCGCCGTGTCAAACAGGTCAACTCAAACGGCCCATCGGGCGCTTTTGGGCGGAGCGCGGTATGGCGCCTCAGCAGCATCTGCTGCTGGATGATTTTCCGAGGGGCCGTGCACCCGTTCTGTCCGAGGACTCTTAGCGCCATTTGGGAGGCTTCCCCCTTGGCTTGCTGATGATGCATCTGGGTTATGCTCTCGGAGGGCTCTGCGGCGCCAGGCTTGACCGAGAACATTGGTAAACTCTGGGTGTCCCCAGCGAAGCGCTGAGCGTTCTTTGTTCGTCCGGATCTGGAGGGCAGTGACCAGGCGCCATGGCCGGAGAAAGGATCTGCTCTTTATTCTGCTGAGAACCTCGAGTTCCCTGAGTGTGATTCGGGGACAGACCTGGCCGCCATTTGGGGGAGCTTTATGCTTCCGCTTCTGCCATGGTTCGGGAGGAATGACTGAGCGCCATTCTCGGAGGAACCCAGGCCCGGCCTTGGCTGTGACTCGGATTGAGTAGACGAACGCCATGGGAGGGGATTCATGGATCCTTGTTACAGGGAAGCTCCGTCTTACACAGATTGAGAGGGGGAATTGCAGGATTTGGTCGTCGGGACCGCCGTGTGCCTCGTTTGGGTTAGGAACGGAGGGGATGTGCCGGCCGCCATTAACGATGAGCTTTGGGCTCCACCGAGCGCCGATCTGAGCGAATCGTCGAGTGCTGTCAGCGGGAAGCTCTACGCCTTATGCTTCTGGAAGCGACAGCAGTGAGAGAGCTTTGGGTCGCCTACGGAGAGAGCTCCGTGGTTTTCCTGGCTCATCGTCGGCTCAATCTCGCTCCTCCTCTCCTTCGCCCAGTTTTCTCCTTTTGCTCCCTTTTCCGGCGAGGTTAGAGAGAGGGAGGGATGATGAGTGGGTTGTCCTTTTTCTGCTCAATACAGAGGCCAGCCAGGACATGCCCCTCAGAAGCGTGCCCTCTTTGTCCTTTTATAGGGAAAGGAATAAACATTTTTTCGCCAAAATAAAAATTTTCCCGCTTCTGTCTTGGGCCCTTCATTTGGGCCGAGCCTTATGGGCCCTTGTGTTGGGACCCGACAGATAAGTTGAGTGTTTATACTATTAATGTTAAATAGGTTACG
>JAODPA010000555.1:5576-40225 GCA_025585075.1 Nepenthes mirabilis | reverse complement strand
GAAAGAGAAATACAAAAAAATATCAAAATAAAAAAAAATATTTTTATTGGTTATTTAACAATTCAACAATTTTTTTATTTAATATCACTAATAACAACAATCAATAATAATAACTCAATAATCAACCAAATATGACGTTTAACCTCTTCTCACTAAGATATCTTGGTAGGTTGATGTGTTCATCCGTCAACTCAGCTGACCATTCTAGTCCCTCCATGGTAAGTTTCTTGGCCAAAAAGAATTATGCAAATAGCCTCAATTGTTACATTTACTTGTCATGTGAGAATTTTCTAGCACAACAAAGAGAGAATATGCACTGTTCTTTGACAGTGCAAACATATAAGTCAACATCACGTCAAGTGCACCAACATCTTCAAAGTAAAGTAAATCCCAACTCTTCACAATAGTCACTGGACGAAGATTTGGCCAGTAAGTCTATTTGAGTAGGATTAAATATGTCAATTTATGTCGCCCACGACACGTATGCACATGCGTTTCATCAAGTTCATAATACCAACAGAAGACAAGCAGTACACAGCATGGAAAGGGCCACACATATTTAATTCCTTTTGATAAGGAATGGTCCAGTCCCGTGTAATTAATACATGTAAAATAACCGTTGTCACAAGTTCATAAAAGAGTCACTTGATAATCGAGGAAAACTAAAGAATTTAAAGAAAACTTGTACTTTTTTCTTTGTATTTTTTTATTCCTGTTTGATTTTATGAGCAATGATCAAGACAGAGTAGTGAAATGGAGAGAGAAGAAATGGAGGATGAACTAAGTCTGAATGTGTGTGAAAAAATTAATACCGAGTAGCCATTCTTTTTTATAAAAATGGAGTTCAAAACACGAGCTCCTCCACATTGTCCATTTAGCCAAGCTATTGAAATAACTTTTCTATTTCAAAGTTTGGCCAAACATAATTTTTTAAAAAAAGGTTAAGAGATCTTTTGGATAAACCACTAATTGCCCAGAAGAACTTTTCTTAGAAATTATATTTTTTGGTCATAACTTTTCCAAATAAGCTAGATTGATTCTTCTTCAAGGGATGGTAAATTTTTGGGGTTTTTTATTTTTATCTATGAAGTGAGCAAAAAACATATCTAGATAATAGCTTTTGCAAATAACTAGATTGATATTTCATCATTCGATGATGCATTTTCTCAGGCTTTCTTTTTTTTTTTTTTAAATACAGAGGGAGTAATTGATTTTGTAATGTACATTGTCCAATACATTAAGCACCTAATTTTGGAGGCAACATCTAAAGTTTTGATGAAATGCTATGCGTTTTTCAGCTAACAAAAAGGAGCATATGAATCATCAAATGCATCCAAAAGCCAGTAACCAAAACAGAAGAAAAAAAAAAATACCAACCCCTAAGGTCAGCAGAGAGCTACAGAACAGCACATTCAAAATATCAAGATCATACCAAAATTGTCTACTTCAAAGTGAGGCACATATTTTGACATCTCACCTAAAAGGTTATGCAGAACCAAGAAGAAGACAAAGGGAAGCATACCAGATGGCCAGACTTCTGGTTGTTTCTTTTTGATCACTTGACATGAGGCACTGTATCGACAACCCAAAAAAGAAATGAAAAGAAGTCGATTTCAGATTTGAAAGGATATTAATATTAGCAGCCTAATGGAAGCATTTAGGCATGCTGGATAGGTTCCAATTAGCATCATTTTGGTTAGGATCACAGCTGAGTCAGTTTAAGTCATCCACTAAGTTATTTCAAGTCAGTTGCTTCAGATTTTTTTCATTTTGGGAACCAAGTCATCCCCCATTATAGGTCGTGTAGGATAGGATGGTCCTACCATTGCGTGAATTCCAGTTCAGTTTACCTCAAGTTAGCATCATGTAAGGTTTGGTGATAAACTCTATGGTCAGTGTGCTTGCTTAGCACACATTTCTCCACTGCCAAGAAATCCAACAGCATAAATGGTAGTCACTCATCACATAGGTGTATACATATATATATATATATATATATATATATCCACTTCTTTTATTCCAAAAATCTAATCGGTACTCAAGCGATAACACGGGCGCACCTCAGNATATATATATATATATATATATAGGCTCATCTGAGGGTTAAAAGACTGCTCCGTGTCCTTATTATTCTACCTCTGACCAGACATGTTGCCCGTCAAATACATTATTATACAAGTGAAGGAATTGAAATCCTGGCTGATACTAACCCCAAAAAGCATCTCAATCGATGAAACTCCAAGCACTCTAATCAATGCAAATTTATATAACATTAGAGAATTATATATTATTTGATTCATAAAAATAGGAAATAACTATTAGGTTTTGGGTCACTTCGTTGTGGGTACCACAACAAAATGACAAATCATCTAGAGAAAGTGCAATGTTCACGCGTAGAATGCTTGGGCGGAAAAATCTAGCAAGGTCTGCAAGATATTCGGGCGAGAATCAGCTGAAGGTCGATGGAGGGTCATCCAAATGACAAACGACGTTGAAGGGTCACATGATATTGGTGTGAGAATTAACCAAGGCTCAGTCGGGGCTTAACCGAGTTGCGCAAAATCGATGCCTGAATTTGCTTAAAGGAACAGCGCCTGATACATGCCTGAGGAGCGCACGTGTGTAATCTGTCGAGAAAGGTCATACCCGATGTGCATCTAGGAAGACACTCGTGTACCGTTTATTAAGTGAGTCTACGCTTGATGCGCACTCGTGCGTCGACACTTCTATAAAGTCGCACATGATGCAATCGCAGGGCATTCGAAATTATTTTGCAATACAATGAGCATTACACGAAAAGAAAGAAAAGAGAAAGAGAAGATGAAGAAATTCGACATTCAGTTGAGATCCAATTCAAGTTCCATTTTTTGTTAAGGTCTGATAAGTTACTTTAGCGTTATTTTTTAGAACGTATTACCATTTGATTGATTGCTTTTCTCTGTGTATTCTTCTCTAGTAAGTTGCTAGATATATTGGGATTGCATTAAACCGGTCCTTTATTAAGAATGTAATGAAGGAATTTTTAAGAGAGTTATTTTTGTAACCAGTCACTTTTATAATTAATTTATTCGGAATTTGTCATATAATTTTTCTCTTAGTTTAGAAAGATTTTCCATATTAAAAATCATTATGCAACATTATGCTCCTTGTGTTTAAGTGTTTGATAGTTGATATTTGATGGAAGAATTCAGGTTTGTCTCGTTGTGCCGGTTGTATGTGTTTGGCCAAATCCCAACAATAACATGCATTAATTAGTGTCATCATGCAGTTTGAAATCATCAATCTAATGGCGCAAATACTAGGTTGGTCAAACACGGTAGAGATAGGACCAGACATGAGCAAGAGGACGAAAAAAATCAAATAGGAACGCATGGTACCGGTATGCCCAAGTTAACATGGTTTAACAATCGAGTGTCGAAGCTAGAGTAAATCATAAAAGCCTGCATGGATAAACAGCATTGGTCATTCCTCAGTATGATTAGAGCACTGGATACACGTTGCCCCCATATCCATGATTTTGAAACCATATGGTAAGAGGATCACTAATTGGAATCCCCTAAAGGAAAAGTAAACCGAGATTGTCAATGAACAAAGTGAGCAGGGTGTTGGAGCAACCTTCACATATAGCTGAGTAAATCATTATGCACTGCGTCTGGTACCCATTGTTTACAGCTAGGACTACTAGGGCTTCTAATCCCATTTCCATCAATCGCAAGGGGATTTTCCCACTAGTATAATGAGGGCTTAGCTAATTTGTAACCATTCCAATCTAGGCACTTTCATCTCCCCATGTCAGTGCTTGCCAAGCATATATTGTGTTTTCAAAAGTTGGTGTCATTTCTGACCTCTACACATTTCACTGCTCTTGGGAACTTTCCTTTTCCCCCTAATATGCTCCAGCTTTTTAGTTTTCACTACCCTTCCTGGATTGAGTCTTAGGATGTGATGGTGGACATGAAATGCCAACAAATATTTATCACAGTTGTGATCATTTGACCAAGGTTTAACCGACTCCTCTAGTAATGATTTATTTTGTGTATTTTTTTTTTCCCTCATGAATTGCAAGATGAAAAAATGCTCTTTCTTTTTTTTATATATTCTGTAAGGGCCAAAAATGGCTTGCAGCGATATGCCCCCATTGGCAGGTCTAATGAGTACGATTGTGTTGGTATAATTGAATACTAAGGAATTGACAACCCCACATACTTCAGTGAGATCAACAATTCATTCATCTCATTTTCACTCGGGATATTGCCCCTCCTCCCCAGAAAATAGTAATGGAGAAAACTACAGGATATTTTGCTTTTTAGTCTCTTGTTGTCTTCACAAAAAATAAAATGACAATTTTAAGCCATCAATCAGTTCGTGGACAGCTGACAGAAAGGATAATGAATGGCCAACACATCACATGAAAAAATATTAACTTGTGCCATGGTTTGAATTTAACCTTCTAACTTGCCAAGTGCTGTGGAAGGTAACCTATAAAGTAGGTAAATTTTGGTATTTCTTTTTACATTTAACTTTGTTTGGCTTGGATTTTGGTGTTTACTGCCAGGCAAATCCTCACCAGTTAAAATTCAGAATTCACAACAGATGCATGAGACAATTAAACATGTAATATATCTAGCCACTATGCTACGCCATCTTCATTCCCACATTCTTCGATGTCCTAATAAAAGGTCTACCAAAAGCTTCTTTCATCCATATATTTAAATCTTCATCCTTCAGATATTATTTATGGTGCATTCCTCTTTGTTCCCTTGTAAGATATTTTACTGGTTACTTTAGCAGTATATCATGAAATACCAAGTCCATTGAGCTGTAAAATTAGCAATACAGAGGTAACGTCATCCAAATTAGAAAACTTGAAAACTATCAAACACCTCATGAAATACGACTTCTTAGGAAATATATTTTTATCCCCTTGTTTGTATAAAATATTTCTCTACTGTTGTCTTTCCATAAATTATTAAAAACACTTGTAAAGGTTCCTGTTATCAGCACTTGTCCTTAAGCTTTAAAGTAATTAATTGCAGGAGTAAGTATGG
Source organism: Nepenthes mirabilis (assembly GCA_025585075.1). NCBI lineage: Eukaryota > Viridiplantae > Streptophyta > Magnoliopsida > Caryophyllales > Nepenthaceae > Nepenthes > Nepenthes mirabilis. The sequence goes on along the minus strand of JAODPA010000555.1, from coordinate 35,177 downwards.
AATGGTAAGGTCATCCAACTCTTTCACAGCTTAGTAAAAGAACACTACGCATTTTATGTCCGGATGGCTTAATAGGGAAAAATCTAACAAGGCTACAGCAGCAACCTTGCGCTAACATGAGAAATTGTGAACAAAGCTAAAATACACATTTCAATGAGCAAATATATACGTAAGGAAAAGCACGAAATTTGTAACAAAATGAAAATTGAAGTTAATGCACACCTCCAATGACATGTGAGACCGCCTGGATCATGCGCAAGCACTGCATATTTTGTTTCAGTATCAACTGAATGTCCCAAATCAACATTCTAGCTCATCAGTTGATCAACTAAGCCGAAAACAAAAAAGACATCATTCACTACCATATAAAGTCGACAGCCCTGTTGAATTAGCCTTTTGTTAAGTGATCAAATGTGTAAAATGAACATAATGGACCTGCCAACAATTGGAAGATCATTTTTTCCAAGAAATTGGTCATTAAATTCCTTTTGTTGAGCGTGAATTGATCACTAGTTGATTAATGTTTGATGAGATATTCTACACAAATTGCATTTTTACAGCCATCAACTGGAACATAGAATCCAAGTTAAAACGCCTAGTTAGGAACTAAATCTACTGTTAGTATAATGATGCAACCCACAACTCTATTTGAGAGGACATCTGGATATATGCCAACATCAAAGGAAATTCTCAGTATTTTATACTTACTTTGGCTCATGTTGCTGTGCTCATGTTGATTAGTGGATGATTTGTGCCTATGCATGACCATTAAACCTGCGATCAACCTTGAAACTGAACTTCGGTGAACTCAGAGACGTCCAACAACTTGAGGGTCCCAATATCCACTCCTTAATTGGCACATGAATTATCATGACAAAGCCTACCCACCCATAATCTTGTATCCTTCTCAGTGTCCTCCTTTCTTTGTCTTTGACAGTGATCATTCTAATAAGCATTTGATATTCACGTAGCAGCAATGTATTTAGGACACATTTCTTTTCCTAATTTCCCTCTGCAAACAAATTGATCAGCAATCAAGATCTCCAAGAGCAGAAGATGAAGGTAAGCCCATTGATTCTCCACTGTACTTTAAAACCAAAGAAAGATTATCATGACACCCCAATAAGTTCTTTCCCGACTTTGCTGCAGTTGCTGACTTGGATGCACCGTAAGCTTTGGCAAAGTAACAGTGATATACTCAAGGAATATCCCCTCGGTAAGTCTTGTTTCCTGTTTGAGATAATCTTCAAACATATTCCTCCGAATTTTGGATCGCTTGAAAGACTGACTGGGAGATGAGTATTTAATTGCATAAGCAAAATGCAGAACTAATTTCACCTATTAGTACTTAACATTGATAAACAATTGTTTACAATTGTGGTGGTGAATTTGCCATAAATGAAGTGTACATGCACAACAAAAATTATTATCACAGCAATCATGATATTACTACTGGACAGTGTAAAATCAATCTACATACACAGACATAGAGAAACCCTCCTGCTATAATGTGGATCGATTGAAACTTTATAATGGAAGTGCCAATCACAGAAGGAAGCTTAGTATAAGGCCTCTACCTTTGAAGAAACCACCCACACAATACCCAAAATAAACCAGTCAATTTCAAGAATAAAACAGACATAAAAAATGTGGTGTCTCCTAGAAGTTGGAAGGCTTGTGAGGATACAGGATTGCCACAAGTTTCTAACAACAAAATATGTCCGGCAGCAATCACCATTGTAGTAACCATCTACAGAGACGTTAGTAATTGTTAGGATGGCAGATCCTCCCCACATTGTGTCAGGAAATCCTTGAACTGTCTTTCAGGGCGTCCATTGCTTGACAACCACCAACACTGCCAAAAACTGAACAACAGCAGCGGAGCCTTAAGACAACTGAACAGAGATAGCCATGTTCGAAAATCATTTGCCAGCCTGGATGCAGAAAGACAAGAAGACCTTGAGGAACACTCATCAGCTGAATTTTCTGAGTTTTTTGATGGATTTCTTGCAATTGGTACACTTGGAGTAGACACAGCCATCTCAGAGCCAAAGACTCCAGCATTTAACTTTTCCATTGAGAACATAGCGGAAAAAGAGACTGAAGTAACGGAGAATGAATTGAAGCTCATTAATGAAGAGTTAGAGAAGGTGCTCGTAGCTGAAGCCAAGGATGATTGTTGGACAGATTCCTCAGGCAGAAACAGTCATGTCAGCATGGGTAGAACCAGTCATGCCAGCACCATAACTCTTAGTGGCAAGCCAATGGAACTTGCAGACAACAATGCAAATGGCACTGCAGTATGTCCGCTTCTGGGATATCTATTTGGATCAGCAGTTGAATTGCCAGAAAAAACAACTATGACAAAGAAGGAGCATAGCACATCACTGGGAGAGTTATTTCAGAGACAAAAGGCTGAGGAGAACTCTGGAGCTAATGGGGAACAAGGAGAGAAGCGGACAGATAAAGAAGGGAGCAGAAATGGAAGGAATATAATGAAAAAAATAATTAAGAAAAAGATCACCCATGTTTCGTCCAAAAGTTTGGCAACAGCTAATGGAGGAGGTACTGAAGCTGCTTCAGCAGAAACAAAACTACATAAGGTATGTTTACTTCTGCATCAATTACACAAATCTCAAATTGAACAAGTTTGATGCTACAACTAATTAACCATGATTTAAGGTAATTGCATCTAACTGCCAATTCTTACATTGTATACATTTGTAACCTCAATAAGTTCGAAAACCCACATCGCTCATCATTTATATATCATGGTATTGAGGAGAAGGGGATAGATCTCATTCAGCATTGATCATATTACTCACCTATCTCTCTTCTTTTGAGTCCTCAATGAAATGCTGACCAGTCTAATGACTAGTATCATAAGTTGTAACAGAATCGTAATCAACTTACATATTATGGATTTTACCACCACAGCTGAACTAAAAAGCATGCAATAATGGAACTAAATTTAAGCAATTAAACAATTTCTGCACACATTCCCAAAAAAACTCAAAAAGATGAGTCGGCCTTCTATTAACTGTTACCACTTGATGCTAAGCAAACTTGAAAAAGAAGACTCAATCAAGATAGAATAATGTCATATTCAATATCAAGATGACACAATTGAGACTAGCTGAAGACTGGATTTCTTTCTCTCGTTGTTTTGTTTAGTCCTTCAATAGTTTATATGTAGACTCATTTGATTAAGTTTAGACCAGGGCAACTGAGTAGAAAGTAGTCAAAAAGAAAAATAAAATACACAAATGAACCAATAATCTGGATTTTACTGAAGTCACCTGTTGATGTAGATGCTACACATATTTTACAAGAAAGTACATCCAGAAAGCTCAACATCTGTGCAAAAGTTGGACAAGCCACATAAAATTGGGATTAAGAATCTAATCCCTTGTCATGTGGGCAACAACAATGGGGGACAAATAACGCCAGATGAAGACATCACAATGCTCCCTCAGGAAGCAATCCAAAAAAGGTGCATGCAGCATTACAAGAGCCACTCTAATCCACCCCAATTCACAGACGGGCCTAATGATTCAAATGAGAACAGGGGGTGCTGGATCAAAACAGATGCAGACTGTAAGTGTATACACCTGCCCCATGTTTACTGTGTAAACCTGCCTAATATTCCATAATACAACACACAGAGAAATTAGAATGACTTGCTAGGAGCCCACATCTTGAGCAGCACAAACATCTACACGAGCAAAAATCCCCATGAGAAAATGCATCCTTTGAGTTGTCCCTAGTAGTTCATCTTTGATTTTTTAAAGCAAGAATGATACCTGCAGCCTGTCTTTTATTCAATAAGCTTTAGTAATACAAAAGGAAAGGCACTAATGTGACTATTCAAAGACCATACGATCAACCAAGTCAATTCAACCACTTTCAAAAAACTCTGCATCTTTTTCACTGGCTCATCCTATTTAGTGCAATTCCTAAATAGTTATTCTTGCATTGTAGATTTCGTCTTGGAGCTTTAATAGGAAAATTAAGCAATCAAGGGTGGTCAACTTCAATCATTGAGCCGCAGCATCCATATGTTTGTGATGTTTTGATGCTCTGTTTTATTAGTAATGTGTTGCTACTTGCCAGTATTTTGTAAGCGTGCATTAAGTTTGAAACTGCCAGAAAATTAATGAGAGGAACTTCTCTTATGAAACCATGTTTCAGTGATCAATGTATTATCAGGACTCAAATGCTTTACAACATATTCTCATATGTAATAAAAGTTGTTTTTAGAAAAAATGTCCATGTTTCCCTTAGAATAGATTGTCAGTCTTGAATTGTTTATAAAAGAAGTCAATTTGCATGGGCAACAGGCAGGGCTACAATTATATCAATTGCAAGTTCAATAAAGCAACATACAATAGTAAATTGTCTCAGAGGACAAAATAATTGTGCTAAAAACATTCATGGTTTCATTAGAATGGACACACATTCTTCAATTGTCAACATATGGAAGCGATTTGCATTGTTAGCCTAACTTTATCTACCTCATGCAAAAAATTGATGCTCCAGAGGAGTGGCAGTGGCATTATAAGTTTCTGAAACAGCAAAAGCAATGTCCATCCCCACACTGATGGAAATTTAGTCATGCAGTCTGTTCATATGTCGTCCAAAGTTGATGAGTAATTCAGGCTTGCTAGAACTCTCCAGAAATCTTTCTTTTTTTTTTTTTTTTTTGGAATCCAATATAAACAGAAAGGAAATTAATGCAAAAACCTCTTGTACAAACGAATTTCTTATTGGATTTCCATGGGACTTACATAATTACTAAAGATGTTCATTTGAAGGTTCCAGGTTGAAAAAAGTATGGATACAGAGCTATATCATGAACCATTCTGCTTTGACTTTGGAGGATAAGGCAGTGGAATTAAATATCAATAATTCTAAATTCACATATGAATTTTCAAAATAGGTTTTCTTAATCTGTCATAATAAGAAACTTCAACAAAAGCTTTACCCAGTCATAAAGAAAAGATGTCACTACATACAAACTAATCACACTCCTGTCAAGGATTTGTGCATAAAATTGATAGAAGGAAGCAAGCCAATGAAACTATTTTAATAAAATTTAATTGTCTCATCTCCTGGGTAATAGCACCAAGAAAGCAACAGAGGAAGGATAGTGCAACAATACAAAGCATCAAGAATCTTATTGAAGTTGAACTCAGATTAGAAAAAGGAACGATAGTGAGACGATGGTATCTGGTAGCATTGGAAAAGACTTACCTGCAAAGAAGAAAAGGATTAAAAGAGGAAAGGGTGTTAATGGATCCCAAGTTAACCTATTCGGATAATAATAGCATCTGAAGGTGTGAGAAATAGAGAATTGTGAGGGATGCTGAAAAAGAAATTATCAAAAAGATTTGCAGTGTGAGAAAAAGGGGAGGAATCCTCGGAAGCCGCTGGATGAGGTTTTAAAATGAGGAAAGCAAGACCAGTGAAGACTTGAAAGGATGAAGTGATCAACTGAGAAAAGTTAGGAAAATATGTGATGGAAAGACCAATGCGATGCTTACAAATTGCTGATAAAGTATAAATTTGGGGATAAAATAGAAAGTGTCAGGCTTATAGGATTTTTTCCTATTTTTGGGGGGGACGGAGGGGTGTCAGTGTCTTGGTGATTTAGGATAGCAGTGCTTTTCAAGGAAAAATGTAATGGTGATGGGAACCACAGGATTCCAATCAAAGGTATGTTTGTGAAGGATAATTTTGTCAATGTAATTGGACCAGTGTTTGCACCAAATGCTGATGGACTGAAAAACAAGCCTTGAGGAGAAGACAGGAAACAAAAATAATCAGGAGCAAAATAGTTTTTTCCATTGTTTGGCAATTGGATTGAGAACAATGCAACTGTTTTCAGAAAATGAACTAGCTCTCTGAAGTCAACACTTCTAAAATGCTCTCTCATGCATGGACATGTGCATGAGGGTATGAGACAGCAACATCATTGTACTTCCAATTATTGGGCTTTAGATTACTCCCTTGTGAGTCTCACATTTATTGACAAGTCATCTATGGTGCGCTTGATTTTATGCGAAAATTCATTAGAGCAAATGCATTTTTTGAGACACACATGAGGAGCACATGATGAGCGCAAGTGCCAGTATAAGATTTCAACGCTTGATGCATATCTAAAAGGAGTATGCTACGAATTCTAGTGGCATTTGTGCCTAAATGGCATACATGCGTGGCTTGTGTGTACGACAGGTGCATGTGCGTCTGAGTGAGTATAAAAGGCTTTGATCCCATTTTTAGGGTATTTTGAGAGTCATTTTGCTCAAAGTGGTACCACAAGGAAGAGAGAAAAGAGAAGAAGAGGAAAATTTTCACATCCGTTTGAAATCTAATTTGAGTTTCATCTTTTACCAAATTTGAGTATGTTATTCAAACTTAGGTTGTACAACATATCACCGATTCAATATTTGTTTTTCTTATTGCATTTACTATTGTCAGTTGCTAGGTGTGTTAGTGATGTAGGGGAGGGGGGAAAAAGTAGGGGAGGGGAAAGAGAACAAAAGGAAGAGGGTCAGAGGGAGGATAGAGATCAGAGAGAGAGGTAGAGATCAGAAAGAAAGGAGACCAAGAGAGTGGATCAACCATCCAATATTCAATAAAACATAAGGAAAGAAAATAAAATACGAGAAATTAAATGACAAAAATTTAAAATTGCTGAAAAATTATGACAGTTAACCGTAACGTGTTAATTCCAGCAATATAATACAATGTTAATTCCAGAAATTAAATGGTCTAGTCTTCATAACTAGAAATCCTAATATTGTGCACCACAATAATTTAATGATATACGAGACTCATTCTTCGCTATACTCTTCAATGCTCAAATCAATAATCTTTCAAATAGAATTTGAAATATACGAAAAGAAAGAAGAAAGGAGATGAGTGTTAAGTCTTTATAAATATGGAAGAATGGGCTCTGTTTTTAATATACTCTTTGTATGCCCTTATACGCCAGAGTATAACTTATCCCCATTCTTGGTTAGGGATCTGTATTTATAGCCAGAATACTAGCCAATTAGTTAGCCCAGAACCGTTACCTATAATAAAAGACATTATATTGTATTAAATATCAGCCATTACCTTTAAAGTATAACCGCTATTTGGATTAATTTAGTAATTGTTTAATCATTAATAGTTGACCTTCATTTGGTTGTTACTGAATCGGATTATTCACGTGCAAATTATCATCCTCCAGCTGACTATAACCATTCGTCTGGATTAAATGTCTAAATTATTATTTTGCTATGCTATTATTTGTATTGGTCTTACATGTTCTCTACCATCTGGTCACTCAATAGGCCAACTTAATCCTTGGCGTCCGTATTTGGATCGTTGGTCTTTAGACCCAATTTTCAAGCTGGGTTAGGCCAATCACACTTGGGCCAAACCCAACATTAGCCCCCTATACTTGGAGTTTGAATTCAAACTCCAAGCATGTTAAAAGAGGAAATCAAATTAGGTTGTCTACCAAGCCAACCGTACGAGCCACTATTGGGAAATTCTCTATTGATGGTCTTTCTTATCTGTCAATATTCAATTCTCTACTATCATTGACCAAGATTCCATGCCTTATTGAGCGCTATTTTTCCTTGTAGGATGAGCTTTGCTTCGGCTATCAATTGAAAGTTCTTTCTCAGGCTTTTTCCCATAACATCCTCTTCTATATTCAATTGTGTTTCACCTTTTGCAAGCATGTCCCCCTTTTGTTTGATGGAGCACATATGTGTTGAAGCCGAGAGGAAACACTTTTCGTGTGTCACCACTGTACACTGAGGATGCATTTAGAGTTCGTTTTGGTTACCCTCTTTTACCACGGAAACCATCCGGGTTTCTCTCTTTTACGTCCCATCCTGAACAAGCAATACTTGTTATAATACTACTACTGCTTCTATCTCATTGGCGTCCATAGAGGGGTCGAGATAGACAAAGTCAGCGATGGATGGATGTTCCATTGAGGGGTGCTGGAGGATGCTGCATATCCACTGCTGGAGGAGTGTCTCTATTCCCTTTCTGCATAGCAGATTCTCGTTGCCCTTGGCATAACTCATTCATGTACATGAGCATTTTATTGTGAAGAAAATTTCCTACTTATCCCATTTCGGTTGTAGTTTTTTCATCTGTTCTCTTCTTTCAGCTTGTATCTTCATTGTTTAAAGTTTATAAGCTACAAAAGGATCAAATGAATAAAAAGGAGCTGCCTCTAATTATCCCAGATCCTCTTAATTTGTTTTTCAATTGTTGCTGCCTCTGATTATGAATTTCTTCATTTTGTAGTCTCAGGATTTGGTCAAATTGATCAGGGATAGGCTGTTCCAACAGGAAGCAGAAATCGCTCGTCTTTCCCAATCATACGTCGATTCTGCAGCATTCAAGGACCTAGCGTTTCGAGTGAATACAGCCAAAGTTGAGGTTAAGCATTTGCGTGACCGGGTTGCTCGTCTGGAAAAAGGAGCTATTCGAGTGGATGGCGAGATCCCACAATCTTTCGAACAAGAATACCATTGCCATGGATCAGATTACTTTACTCGAGGACAGGCTCTAAGAAGCGAAGCATTGGTCAGTCCCTGCAGCAAGTTTGATTAATAGCCTTCAAAGCAAACGTGCTAGGCTCGAGAAGTCAAGGAGGAGTTTTTGCCCGAAAGAGATGAGTCTCATCTTAGATTCTAGGTTCTAAGACTGGATCGTTCTCTGTAGGTGGATCATTTCCCTGGTTTCTCCTAGCTTTCCTTTAGGCTACCTTGATTCAAGGAACTTGAGAGCTTTTTAGAGTTCCAATGTCAAGGATTTTTCAAGTACAAGCGGAGATCCAACATTCAGGTCTTCTTTGGGCCCTCGGCCTTAGGTTTGTCAATCTGCTTGTGCCTCAATCAGTATTAGCTTGGAGAGATTCTTTTGCACCAAGTTGGAGTTTCTGTTTATACATATGTAACCACATTCTTATGTATATGTATTTGGATATTCGACTTATCAACTAAATCTTTTTCAACTATTGTTGCTAATATTGCTTTCATTATAAAACATTTCCATTGGGTAAATTTTTTGTTTGCTAGCTAGGTGATGTCGCCAGGTTTGATTGGACCTTAGTCCGTGGACCATGTTCAATTGATGGTGCCTGTCTCGCGATAGGGCATTGTAGTACTCATGCATGAAAGCTCCCTAAGGTTTTGTTGGCTAAACAATCGTATTTAATCGTGTTTTGTCTAACATTACTCAACCTTTGTTATGACCTCTCAAGAAGGGATAGGATGCTTGGTACTCAAGCCCCCGAGTATTTGGAATAGTTGGTGCGTGACCACGCTTAGGGTCGTACAGTTTTATCAACCAACACTGTATCCGCATCACTAGTTGGGTCATGTTAGCAGGTGAGGTGTGAAGAGCCAACTGCCTAACTTAGGGTAAGTCATGGTCATAGTGTTTCACATAAACATACAAATGAGTAATAAATGTAAATAACGGACAGAATTAATTTCATTAATATGGTACAACACACAAGCATTCCCAAATGGTAAATAAGACATACCTTGTTATATTCTATGATACAGGGTAAAAACTATTGGTAATATTTCTTGAGGTGAATAGCATTCCATGTCCTAGGGACTAGTTTTCCATTTTGGGTGCATAACTTAGACACACTACTCCGAAGGATGGCAAATGCTAGGAATAGTTCCTCTCAATTGAGGGATAGCTTATTCCAGTTAACAATCATGCCTGTGACCTCGATATTCCTCAAAACTAAGCCACCTACTTTGAATTTTTGTGCCTTCACTCATTTATTATAATACCAAGGAACTTGTTATTGGTAAGCGGCTGACTGTATTTGAGCCATGTCCCCAGCTTCCTCCAACAAATCCAAGTTCTCACTTAAGAGTTGAGAGTTGAGATTGAGGTCAAAACTTTCAACTCGAAAATTAGGTAATCCGATCTTCACTAGAATAATAGCCTCAACTCCATAGCATAGGCTGAAGGGAGTCTTGCATGTTGGCTCCCTTGAGGTCATCCAGTAAGCCCATAGTATGGACAGGTACTCATTCACCCAAGAGCCCTCAGCATCTTTCAATTTTGTCTTCAGCCTATTTATATTCGATTGGTCACCTCTACTTGCCCGTCTGTTTAGAGATAAGCTATTGAGGTATGAACCAATCTACTGTCAAGACTTATGCAATACTTGGTGAACATTTTTTTCCATGAATTGGATGTCATTGTCAGTCACTATAACCTCAAGTATCTCAAACCTGCAAATAATGTTTTGACGTACAAATTTCATTGCGTTCTGCTAGGTCATTTTAGCTAACAAAGAAACTTCTACCTACTTTGTGAAGTAGTTAATTGCGACAATTATAAACTTCTTCTGCCCGATAGCAATAAGAAACATATCCAGTATGCCAAGTCCCCATTGTGCGAACGACCAAGGAGATCCAATGTGAGGTTAATGAGTAACATTACCGTGAAGTTGATAGTTCTCATATCTTTTTACAAACTCCATAATATCTTTTTTCATGATGGGCCTGAAGTAGCCCTACCTCATGACCTTGAACGCCATGTTTTTTTCACCTATATGCTCCCCACAGATACTAAGATGTACTTCGCTCATAACATAATCAGCTTCAGTGGGTGTCAAGCATCACATATATGGGATGAAATAGCCTCTCCTGTACAACCTCCCATCCAAAAAATGTACCATCCAGCTGTCCTTTTTATGTGTTTAACTTCGGCCAGATCCTCCAGTAATGAGCTATCCTCAAGGTATCTTCATGTGTTTAACTTTGGCCGGATCCTCCAGTAATGAGCTATCCTCAAGGTATCTTCAATATGACATCATCCAAGTTGTTTTGTCCGACACTATAAGCACCTCGTCAGATTCGTCTACGCTCTCAAAGCCTTGAAAAAGGGTAAATACTTCTCAACGGATTTTGCTAAGAACCTGGAGAAAGTGACGAGTTTTCCCATTAATCTCTGTACCTCTTTCAAAGATTGGGGAGGCTCTATGTCCATAATGGCTTTGATCTTATCTGAATTAGCCTTGATTCCTTGGAGCAAAATAATGAAACCAAGGAACATTCCGAATGTCACCCCAAACACACACTTCGTCGGATTCAGCTTCACTCGGTGTGCTCGAAGCACCTCGAAGACTTCGACCAAGTCTCAAATATGGTCATCGGCAAATACACTTTTGACAAGCATGTCGTCTATGTATACCTCCATATTTTTTCCGATTTGGGCTTTGAACATTTCACTGACTAGCCTTTGGTACTTCACTCCATCATTCTTTACACCGAAGGGTATGCCTTTATAGCAAAGGTCCCCTAATCGATTATAAATGAGGTCATTTTTCCATCTTCTGGGCTCATACGAATTTGATTATATCTCGAATAGACATCTATAAAACTTAACAATTGGTGTCCAAATATTGAGTTCACCAACTGGTCAATCCTCAGTAGTGAAAAACTGTCCTTCAGATATGCTTTATTTACATTTGTGAAGTCGACACACAACTTCCATTTCCCATTACTCTTTTTGATAAGGACGACATTCGACAACTAATCTAGGTAATAAACTTCTCTGATGAATCACGCATCAAGTAGTTTATTAACCTCCTCCCTCATGGAGCAATTTCTCTGTTTTTGTCAGACCGGTTTATGCCCTAAGATTAGGCTCAACTTGTAAGCCATTACTTCCATAGATATCCCCGACATGTCTGATAATGTCCATACAAACACATCTGAGTTTCGATAGAGAAACTCCATCAATTGCTCTCACAAACGGTCAGGTAGGGAACTCCCAAGTTTGACATATTTATTTGGTTCAGTTGGATTTAGAGGGACTTGTAGAGGGACTCACCGGGTTGACCATGCTGGAGTGTGGTCTCATCAAAAAGATCAAATTCTTTGATTAATTGGGTCGGTACCGACTGACCTATACAAGTCAAATAGCTAGTTTTGCCAATGACTTGATCACCTCGCACTTCTACTCTATATGGGGTTATGAACTTCATTTTTAAGTGCAGGATGGAAGTCATCATCCCAAAAGCCACCAATTAAAGTCGGCCTAAAATGGCGTTGTAGACCGATGGTAGGTCTACCACTAGAAATGTTAACATTTAGGAGGCCATTTTAGGGTACATCCCTAGCACGACTTCCAATTGGATGATCCCCTATACTGGTACGAGTTTGTTGTCTAACTCGTACAAGGGACCCTCAGCTGGTTACATCTGATAATTTCTAGGCCATAACTTAAAGAATGCATCAAGATAAAGAACATTTCAAGAACTTCTATTATCAATGAAGATTCATTTCAGTTAATAGTCAACAACCCCATCTGAAATGAGTACGAATACAACAAAATTGTCCAAATAGGGAGTCATTACATGTATCATATCATCATCACTGAAACTAATGACATCATTTCTTACTCCTATCTTTTGCCTCTTGCCAGAGAAAGTCTTATCGAGGCGATCTAGAGCGTTGTTTCTAGGTGGCTTTGTAGATATCATGATCACTACTCCTATAGCTACTCAATTTCAAGGTTGCTCGGATGGCTCCGCATCGTTGTTATTGGTGTAACCAAGAATGGAGACTAGATTCTTTAGATATTTACTGAGATATCCTTTTTAAATAAAGGCCTTAATCTCCTTTTGTAGAGTCCAATAATTTTAGATGATATGGCCTAGAGATTGATGATAAAAATAGTACTTTGAATGGTCCCCTCCCTTTAGATTTTTGACCGATTTAAGCTATTTCAAAAATTTTTCGTTCCGAATCTGCATCAAGATGTCGGTCCGGGTGTCATTCGGCAGGGTGAGGTTCAAAGGTTTGTATTCCCTCCTTACCCCCAGCTCGGTCCTCTACTACTTTCCGGGATCACGAGCAAGTGAGTGGTCATTCTTCCTCTTTTGCCACTAGTTGACCCTGAATTATGGACATAGTTTATACGCTCTGGTTGTTTTGCCTCATTGGCCTCATCGGCCGCAATATATACCCGGGTGATAGTTTCAACCTCAAGGAACGTCTTAGGTTCCTATTGGACCAAAAATATTTGAAGAACTCTCCCAACGATATAGTGGCTATGAATGAGTTGAGCTTCACCTCGTTAGTGACCTAGGATATGCCTCGGGCCTCAACATTAAACCAAGTCAGGAAGCACTTTAGATTTTCATTCGAACCTTGTCGTATCCTAACAAGGTGTCACAACTGTTTCTCCTCTCTTTAACTAGAGGCAAACTAAGACAAAAAAATGATTGGCCAACTCCTGCAAGGATTGAATCGAATTGGGTGCCAGCTGGTAAAACCAAATTCAAGCATCTACTTTGAGAGTTAAAGGAAAGCAAAGGCACAAAACAGGGTCTTCTAGACCTTGGAGCCCCAATAGCATTTGAAAATGGTCCAAATGATCCATTGGGTCAGTCCTCCCATCATAGGATTTTAGGGTCAGCATCTTGAATTTATAAGAGAGTCAATATATTTTGATCTCCTTAGAGAATGGCATTTTGCCTAACTTAGCAGACTACCCAACCATACTTCCGCTAAATAGCTGCAATTTGATCATTTTAATCCTTTCTTCCACCTCGGTAGTAGACGCAATCCTTTTTGTGTTGAGAAAAATCCTCCACTCCAAGAGATTGGCTGATATGCAGGGCGTCTATCTGCTCAAGATATTCTTTGGCAAGCTGCTGCTTGATATTTCATCTTGTGCTGACAGTCGCCCCATATCTTGAATATACTGTGGATTTTGCTACTCAGGACTTTCCTCCCTAGTCTCGAAGTTAAGCCAACCTTTGAGCCGAGACAGGTTGTTCCGGAGGAATGTTTCTTGCCCCACTAGGATCCTCAACTGTTGTGGCGTCCCTTTGGACACAGAATTTTTCCCCTTCTTTCTCCTTCTAGAGGCGAATGCTTGAGAGTTAGAGGCAAGTACTATAAGTGGGTGCCTTTGCGGCTGATCCCATAGGGACTTGAGCATTCTCAACGTGTTGTCAACTTGTGCTACCAAAGACTCCATGTTTATATTCGTCAACTGCGAACATCCTTGTGGGTACCCTTAGTGGGATCGTGACCGCGAGACATTATGTCTTTAGGAGGGAGGCCCGTTAGGCCATAAGCCCTAGTGTTCACCATATTTGCTTCCTTTGAAAATGTGAGTTAGGCTCTTTTTCAAAAATTTAGGTTTGTGATGAGAACAAGCGGCTTAACCACGTTACCACTAACAACACCAATAATGTGTTCCTCATACTCGAATTGTTATATGAATTATAAAGCCGGGCAAATCCTTCAATCGATTTGAGAGGTTGCAGATTTGGTCTTCGTAATTGAAAATCCTGGTCATGCACATCATAACAACTTAATGAGAGGTTAGAGGTATATGTGGCTCATTCCCCGATATATTTTTCGACACTTAAGTTAATAAATTTTTAGAGGAAATTCGAAAGATGCAAAAAAAAAAAAAAAAAAAAAAAGATGAAAGGGGATGAGTATTGAGTCTTGGTAAATATGGAGGATTGGACTCTATTTTCAATAAACTGTGTGTGCACTCATATGCTGGGGTATGTCTTGTCCCCATTCTTGATTGGGATCTGTATTTATAGCTGAGGATCTATCCAATTGGTTAGCCTAGAATCGTCGTTTATAATAAAATGTGTTATATTGTATTAAATGTTAGTCGTTATTTTTGATGTGTAACCACTATTTTGATTAATTCAATAACCGTTCAATCATTAATTGTTGACCTTTATTTGGCCATTACCGAATCAGGTTGTTCATGTGCGGATTATCATCCTCCGACTAACTGCAACCGTTTATCTAGATTTAATGTGTCATTTATTACTTTGTCGGGCCATTATTTGCCTTTGTCTTACATGTTATCTGCCAACTAGTCGCTCGGTAGCCCAACTTAATCCTTGGCATCCGTATTCAAATCGCTGGTGTTTAGGCCCCATTTTCAGGCTAGGCTGGACCAGTCGCCCTTAGACCATACCCAACAATCCTAAATTTCTAAAAGATTAGCGTTGCACTTCTTTTCTATGTTTTTTTTTATCAACTAATTGGGTTGATAAAATAAAGTATTCATTTGGTCTATTTATTTTCTTTTATTTTAAAAATTTTTCTTTAGAGGTTAAAACCTATCTAACAAAAATATATAATTTAATTACATAAATTAAATAAATATATTAGATAATAATAAATAAATATAGATAAAAATACAATAATCAGTATTCATTGAAGGGTCATGCAGGGGGCGGGCTATTTGTAACCAAATGTTATTAGCGGAGATTATTTGAACGAAGTGTTCCATGATTTTTTTCTTACTCAATAAGGGTTTTCCACGTTAAATTAATTGTGTAACTTATTCAACTAGTTACTTATTTTTTGCTGTTCCTCGGATTCAATTGGAGGAGAATAGTGGCTGACGTTTGATGGAATATTTGGCTTCTCCACTGCGCTGTGTTTTGAATCCCAACATAAATAACATCCCACGAAATCTGCAGTTCATGGAGAACTGATTGTTCATTGTGAGTTTCGTCAAAGACATTTCAAATACAATGTTTTGAAGCATCTATTGGCAAACCTAAGAACATTGAAGTGGGTGAGCTTGTGAGACAAATCTTGAAGGATTGACGATGTTGATTTTGTAACCAGGCAATTGTAATGTAATTGATGCATGAATAATTGGCGTCGACAACAGCGAATGGAAGAAGAAGACAAAATTGGAGAAGAAGAAGGGGAAGGGGGAGTCCATCAGAGAACAATAGAAGAGAAAAGGACAATAGAGGGGAGAAGTAGAGAGAAAGAGGAAAAAGACAACAAGAGAGAATGTGACCAAAAAGATGAGGCAGAACAATTGATTTCTATTCCCTTGCTCCAGCACAGTAACAGCCTTATATATACCTCAATCACTAAACACCTCGGTCACTAGACTAACACCTCCGTCACTAAGCAACCTACACCTCGGTCACTAAACATCTAACAATAGGGGAAGTAAACTAACAAGAGGGGAAATAACCAACAAACAATGCACGTGTAGACAGTGTTTTGAGCAGAAAACCAATTGAACAGAAAACTAACAGCACCGTAACACACAATGCACGTGTAAGGAAGGAGACCATATTTAATCAATTTGATCGCGAAATTTCGATGGTAGTCGGATAGTCCAAGTGCTTCGCCTTGTAAATGTGGATTGTTGTCAGCATTTGCCCAAGGAGCCATTGAGGAGTCCCATAACCATAACATTGTCCTTCCCATCAAGAGAACCTTGTCCTCAAGGTTGATCGAGGACAATTCATAGTGCACTGTGAACTCTAACTTCCATGATAGCCCATCCCGAATTGCACGTGCATCGTAGCTTCTCCTCCCACTAGACCTCCTTGCAAGTGGGAGAGCAGTTGCCCCTGTTAAATTCTCAGTCTCACAGCAACCTCTCCTTGAAATTAAGGACGCATACCCCCATCCATGGACACCTCCTACCATCCGCTTGGGCGGTATGTGGCCATCTCCGACAAGGATGTTGTCATTGTAACCTTTACTCGTTGACAGCATTACTTCATCCAAGCCTTTGCGCCGTGGGGCATTGTGCAAAACACAAAACCCTCCGATATGGCTGCTGCCTCTCTCCAAGGCCAACTCGAGCACCCTCTGCTCACACTAGTTTGTGGAGCCCTTATCATCCTGGTGGGCAAGAGCGGTGTGTGTCCATACCCCGAGCAACCAGCTTCTTGTGGCCCTCAGAATTTGCAGCGCTGCTTGTTGGCAGCTGAGTAACCACCCATTAAAGAATCCAACAAAGCTACCTTTAGCCACCATAACATAAACAAGCATGGCATTCATGCCGATCCACTGTAATGGTCGAAAGAGATACTTCAACCCAATAATGTCAACCGCTGTACAGACAGTTGAAAATACCAAAGCTGCTACACCAAAGTTCAAGCAAACATAGCTGAATGTGTACAACTGCTTGTTCAAGGGAATTGCATGTGTGAAATGAAGTACCGTTCCTAACACAAGGAGTGCAAGACCCATTGAAACCCAATGCATCAATCTTAAAATTCCTGCAGGTTCAGAAGGTGCATTGCACCAAGATGGAGCATCCGGCCGAATAGGCCCCTCATAGGGCGAACTCAATGTACAAGCCTCAGACCTCCTCCAAGCTGGATGTCGATACATATGAGTGATCCCTAGCACTTTTGTATCGACATATTCCACTGCATTGCATGGGGAATCTAGGTTTCCACTTACGCCACAGATTATAGTAAAATACTTCCTATAATCAGCACTATAACTATTCTGGACTCTGAATTCCCAGTCTGAAACATACGTTCCATGAAGTAATAGGACAAAATCAGCAAGGTTGCAACCATTCCAAGGAGCATGCGTACTCATTGGCCATTCTCCTCCCGTATCATCAACTAAAATCATCAACTGAGATATGAGACCAGCTGCAATGCACTGAGATTGCTTCATTGCATCCAGATGATCATGAATATACGTTATAAGAGCAATCAATAGGTCAATGCACTCAACCTCTACATTCTGTTCAGCATTTTCAGCATTCTCCTTCAGGTTATCATGAACCACAGCCTCAATGAATACCTTCTGGTTGGACCAGAAGCCTAGACAAATTGCATCTTCTCTCATTGGTTGTTTAAGAGAAGTACCCAATTCTAAAGGTGGATCACCATGACATACATTGAGCAAAGAAGCATTGCAGGCGTTCGACAATTTGAGCACGCAAAATGTTCCATACCAAACACCAATAGGATCAACAATCCAGTGCAATGCAACCCAAGTACGCCAACCAAATTTGTCTCGCAATGGGGGAATTGATTTCCCTTTTAAGAGTTGGACTGTGGTGACACAAACTCCAATTGTACTGCAGATTTGGGTTTCTGAGTTGATGGCGACATCCGGAATAGAGTCTCCCTCCTCACCTATCATAGATAAAAATTGGGAGGCCTCACACTGATAACCCGGTGTGAACCGTTCACCCCACTTAAGGCATAAGCCTCGTTCTGGGAGAGAGGTATTTCCGCAAGTGTGAATTGGGGGGCCAAGGTTGAAACAGAATTACTGAAAATCATGGTGAGCAAGAGGTGAGGATAACTTACTCAGCTGGCTTTCAGTTTTTACTCCGCTCAGTCTACCATGCCGGAAGCGTTCGGTATCGTCACAGGCTTCAACAATAGGAGCTCACGGCTCAGTGGTCCCACCAATGAGTGTTCTGGCTACTTGGTCAACGGTCAGCAGTGGAAATTTAAACATTCTGCACCATCGGTTCTGTTAATTGGAGATGAAACGGAAGTAATGATTTGGACATGGGTTAAGGCCTATGGTAGTAAGGGTTGGATCTGAGCAATTTGGGAAAAATGTTCGGAGGTGAGAGTCGTGAACAATGAGGGAGTTGGCACACCAAGGAGAGTTGGGGATGGCAAGATCTGTCCGCTGCTTCGATTTAGGCTTTAAGAGGAGTCAGCGAGCGAAGGAATGGCAGGTTGGCAGGTTGGGGTAAACGAAGTGGCAAAGCAACTTGGTTGTCAAGTTGTAATGGTAGCTTGCTGGGTTGAGTGTGGGTTAGGGGTGAAAGGTGACTGCTAGAGGAGACTCGAATGGTAGAAGGTTTTCCGACCTACTAAATTTTCGCTCAATCCTATTGAGCGATTGGAGGATCTCATCAAGGGAGTACTGGATTTGTACTTTAGTGGAAGCAGCGGTGGCAGCAACTGCGGCAAATCTTTCAGTCTCTCGTCAGACGGTCATCACCGTCGTCGAAAGCCTTGCAACGGCAGCTTCGAGCGCCGTCAGTGCCTATTCTTCGGTCATCATCGTCTCTGCCTTATTTCAATGAGAGCACCAATGATGCATGAGCAGTTAGTTTCGACACTGGCGAACGGAAGAAGAAGACAAAATCGGAGAAGAAGAAGGGGAAGGGGGAGTTCAGCAGAGAACAGTAGAAGAGAAAAGGACAATAGAGGGGAGAAGTAAAGAGAAAGAGGGAAAAGATAGCGAGAGAGAGAGTGATAGAAAAGAGGGGGAGGCAGAACAATTGATTTCTATTCCCTTGCTCCAACACAGTAACAGCCTTATATATACCTCGATCACTAAACACCTTGGTCACTAGACTAACACCCCGGTCACTAAGCAACCTACACCTCGGTCACTAAACAACTAACAGCAAGGGAAATAACCAACTAACAGTGCACGTGTAGACAATGCTCTGAGCAGAAAACCAACTGAACAAAAAACTAAGAGCATCGTAACAGACAGTGCACGTGTAGGGAAGGGAACCGCATTTAATCAGTTTAATCGCGAAATTTCGGTCGTAGTCGGATAGTCTGAGTGCTTCGTCTTGTAATTGTGGATTGTTGCCGGCGTATGCCCAAGGAGTCGTTGAGAGGCCCCACAACCGTAACAGAAATTCACAACGCCAGATGAATTTGCCATTGCAGTTTTTGTAGAAATAGTGAAGTTCAGTTTTCCTTTTACCACCCATTTCTCCCTTCTTCTTCCCTAAGGATGTAATGACTTACACAGGCCCCTCCCTAGTTAAAATCCTTGATCCGCCATTGTGTAGGACATAATCTAGATGCTTATATCCAACATAAGCGACCTAAATAGTTGAAATGGCCTCGGCGGCTTCTCTTTTCCATAATTACTCAGAGGCTGAGCACGTTGAAATGTGTTAGGTAACTGGATTATGTCTCTTCCCGAGTTCTCTTTTCCTTTAACCTTTGCATTCCAGCAAATTTTCTGGACATGCTGAACTCCAATTTTAGACGCATGAAATTCGCTACTGAGAACAACATATTCTAAAATTACACATTTTCCAACTTCATTGAATTCTCACAGAAAATATGGAGAAAGATACATAAATTTTAGTATGTAATTTCGACGGATCAATAATTTCGAGCACACGCTTTTGCTTGAATAAATAATCGCAGAAAAATCTCAGAAGAATTAATATTTAATTCGATTAATGCCAGTCTAATGGAAGTTATCAAAGTTTGGCAATGTTGATTTAAAATGGAATGAACGAAATTACGCACCAGTCGATGGGAGTAGATGAATAAAGAATTCAACAAGCGACGTCGTGAACTTGAACGCACTGAGGAAACCGTAGAGCGCGTGGAAAGGGATAGGTGAATTAACTGGCAGCGATCTCTGCGTTTTTTCTTCGATCTGCCATCGAAATTGTACATTTTGTAACTCTTCCCTCTCCGCGACCCTATGGAGGTTGCAGTGAGCACCTTCCATTCTCTCCCAGGTTTTTGCAAAAATGAAGACTGTGGCCATGTGATTGAATATAAATTCAAGACTTTGTGTTTTATTATATACACATTAATGACTCTTTTTTATGTTCATTTATTATATTTTTATCCTTTAATCGTGATCCTTAAAATAATAAGCTCAATTACTAATAGGATCGTATAATTGGAATAATAATAATGAAAGTATTACAGTCTTTCCATCTTTCAATAAATGTGGCAGAAAATTTTGACGGAAAAATTTCAAATAAACAATTAAAATTGGATAATTTTACCAATTGGGTTAGCTAACACCTATTTTGACCTCTAAATTTCAGACAGGCACAGGGAATGATTTCTTGCCTAGGGAAGGGGGAACGCAGTACTCAAGGTTGCACGCATGAAACAGAGTTTATTGTCAATTCAACGTGCTGAAATACAAGAAATGGGAAATCATATGGAAATAAGAATAAATATCTGGAAATAAGAAATCGAAGGGCCGTACAACTTTGTTAGGTATGGTTAGTATTCTCTGCTCGGTTCATTCCGCATACAGAAATAAAAATATAGAATTGAATTTGATTCCCAAACTTCGTTTATAAATAACAACAGTCCATTTCGTTGATACATATGAATGTCCGTATGTAACAAATGCATGATTCAAACCCACAGTTCAAATTTGGTGCTTTAAAACCACAGGTATGTGGTCATCTCACATAGACGTGACTTAAATAAAAAAGAATGGGATCCAATGAGAAGAATAATTTCTGAAATCTCATTCTTTTTGTCAGCGGTATAATTTGAATTTGGCTCGTGGAACGTGGATGACATGGAGAAGAGTGCTACCGCTCCGAAGTACAAAGAACGCCATCAGCATGAGCCGTCCATGAAGTTTACCAACAATTCCTGAATCATGCCTCTATCAGGCATCCTCCCAGCAGCACCATATATGGGGGCAAGTCCTCCAACAATCGGACCTGAATTTTCTCTTACCTGAAAGATCACACGTGTATCACGAACCTCATACCATGATTCCCAATCAAATATTTGCCAGAATTAGCTATGGTTTGCATTGGAAATACAGAAAAAAAAGTTTTCCCAGGATGCTATATTTGAGGGAAGAATGAAATTTTGCCACTCCTTTGGCTCCTTCCAATCATGGATGAAAGTACCAATAAAGCTATATAGCATGTAAATTTTTTTGGCCAAGTAGCACAAACTGAAATAAAATAAGGGGTAATAGTGGCCAATATGTAGGTCCCATGGAAAAATAATTTTAATATCGGCTAATAAATCATAATATATTGATGATACGTCAACATATTATGAATTTGTCATAATATCGGATGACATAGGTATCAGGGTAACATGATGTACATATCTACCGACCAATATTCCATTTCATGCTTCCAAATGTTGTATGGATGTTGCATTTGCAAAACAACCTCAGAGGTGGGCTTTTCCACAGAGAAGGTGAAATTTAATTGCTAAAAAGCATTATCCTGGGATGTGGAGGGACGCAAGACTTTTGACATTATATATTGAAATTTTGTTGTCAATTCCTTCAAGTAATAAAGTATATATATCAAACATGGAAATAGAAAATTTCCAAATATTTCAATACCCAGGAATACAATTTGTAGGGTTTGGGATAAAAATCCCATATATCAGCAGCATACCAGATGAGGCTTTAGCTCTAATCACATAACAGTAAAGGCTGGATATGGTTACTTCAGAACTTACAGTTTGCACGGACGATTCCAGATCCTTCAGGAAGTCATCCACCACAGGTACATGTTGAAGGGTCACACAGATATGAAGGCTGATGTATGCAAACGATTGGATGGGAAGCAAATTAGTTTCTTAAAGACAGTACTTCATCATGAAGCAAGAATTGACTACAGAAAGTGTTGGAAAAAATGCAAGTTGGCAAGTCATTTCTGCAAAGCAATTGAGATTATCCGATCAATTCATTTCTGCAGATACTGAGGTTGCCTTTGGGAAAAAGGAATGAGATGAATGGCAATATATCATTACTTTTCCTTCTTTGATTCTTGCAGAGGTAAGGGGTAAAAAGCTATTACTCTGATTCCTTCTTTCTTCATTCCTTCTAAACAGAAGTAGCATGATTATTATGCCAAATAAATAAGATCATTTCAACAATTTTCAGGAAGGCTTGGCCTATTACTGCATTAACTGTCTCGTATGGCCTCACAGTCTCTCAAGCACCCAAGTCAGACAATACCCACCTGTTAGGTCTCTGCAGGGCACTTAGATGCCAGCCTTTGGATGACATTATGTCATTAACTTCAAATATGTCAACAACATCAGATCCAAATGCTACAACTGTCATGTCTGGCCTTCCAATGATGAACAACTCAGGTATGCCCTTTATTCTGCATAAAAGGGTTCCATCATTTCAAACTGTCTGCTTAAAAAGCGAGCAAAGTTTCATGTTGAACATAACAAACCCTTTCTCTATCTTCTTTGATGCTTCCATAATCAGTCTTGTGTTCTCCAAGTATCCTGTTAAATATTGAGAAAGTTTTTTTTTTTTTTTTAATTTGGAAGTAGACATCTCAAATGTCCAATTCAACAGCAAAAAGAGTACTAATTCCCCACCTTCTTGTCCCAAAGACATCATGGCTGCCCAGGCACCAGCAATGAGTCCCCCAGGCCTGCTTCCAGCAATGGTTGGAGACACATAAAGACCACCTGACCACTCAGTTACTGCCACAACAAGCAGCACAGAATTATAGCCAGTGAGACTTCCTTCACCAACAAATTTGTTCAAAAAAATAAATGATAAAACAGCATTTCAATCAACATAAAGAACCTCAAAATAGAGGATGCATCTCGAGCTCATAAAAAGATGTAGTTAATAGGAAGAATTGAATTCACAATCTAATAAAATTTCATATTCTAGAGAAAGGAAAGGTTTCATGCACTGGAAGATTTCTTTTTCACTGAATGCGTTGAGTGATTTCCCTCTTTTGCAATAGTCTCATGTTTTAGATATTTCTTCCAAGTGATCAGCAAAGAGATACAGAGTTGTTGCTTTACACAAATAAGATTCTGAAACTCCATTTTGTGCATATGGTACGAAAGATCATGTTAAAAGCTACAGGATGATGGAAAAGAAGATAGACTCACCAGCAACAAATTGATGCTGAAACGCCATAAGCCATGAAATCATCGAAACATGCAAAATAATCAGGGTTATATAAGAGGAGTCATGCCACCAAAAAAACTATAAGTAGCGAACAAGAAAAAAAAAAAACCTAAGCTATAATGCAGTCTAGTAGACCATGAGACATGAATTACCCAGAAAAAGGGTGGGAACAAAGGAGAATGCAAACCACCAGAAAAGCATTACCATGCTACACCTTTTATGTATATCAACTAATTATCAAACATATAATTAGGAACACCGCATCCTAGCTAACATAACAGTGACAGTGGAAAAGTGAAAAACAAGTTCTCATGGAGTTATAAAATCAGAAAGAATATTAAAGACAATTGCAGCCTTGTTTTTACTTGATGATAAGTAAGACTGATGTAGGGAGGGGGGTGAAAGTAGAGAGAAGAAGAATAGAGGGGTAGGGACAAGAAGTTAGACTAGAGGGGTAGGGACAAGAAAGGGATCAAACCAAAGGGGGAGAGAGAAAGGGAAGCACAATTGCTCAATTGCAACTCAAATATTCATTCATTCATCAATCATCAATCATCTTAAACAATAGAAATGGCGGTCTTATATAAAGAACCCGCTATCTAAGAAAATTGGAAACAAATAACTTCCTAAAATTAAAAACAAATCATAATCAAATAACTTCCTAAAATAATAGGCCTACGATAATTTGGTAACAAATTATCTATTACTAAAAATAAGAATATTTGGAAGACAAATAAATAAAATAAAATCACAACTAATTTGGAAGACAAAAAGTGAATCTTCATATTTAGAAGGCAAATAAAAATGAATATTTGTCTTCGATGTCCGCATCAAAGACGGAGAAGGATCTCGTGGGATTGAACCCCGCCACCCAGTTCATTTGCTTGGCCTAGTGGGTAGCAACCTCAAATTAACCTGATATCAGTAATGCTTATTTAGTATCAAATCTAAGCCATAATTTTGGACCTTGGTGAACAAGCTAATAAAAGCTGCACATTCATCTCTACAAGGGACAATAAACACCACCTTCAATGAGATAAAAAGTATTTAGAAGTAGCTTTCAGAACAATAAGTTAACATATATCTGGGATTGACAGAAGTGAAACAGATGTATTTGCGACAGTAACAAGTGAAATGCTTATAGAACATTTGAACGGGAGTAAATTACCTTCCTGATTTCATGGTTCCTATACAATACTACGCTTGTTCCCTTGGGAGCCAAGCCATACTTGTGGACATCAGTTGATATAGACGTAACTCCTTGGACAGAGAAATCATAAGGTGGAACTGGGAACCTGAAAGAGTTGGTAGTATATCAGCAGCCAGAAAGAGTTGGTAATATATCAGCAGCCAGGAAGAATTGATGAATAAACCAATGGAACATTCATGAAGGGATGTTTTGCCAGAATTTCAAGCTACTCTAGTAACTTACAGAGGACTACAAATTCGATTACTTCCCCAAAATTAATGCACATTCTAGGGCATCAACATGTACTACAAAAGCATTCCAGGGCCAGGTTACCTGTTTTAAACTCTGCATACTTGTTCTAATGTCTTTTTGGTACAAAGCCTATGCTTATTTTTGAGAGGCTAACGTTCACCGAAGCCATTATTTCACTGTTCACAAATGTAGGATCCAGGGGCTCTGATAGAATAAAGCATGTTACAGCACAGCTGGAACAGATGCAGTAAAGTGGCATCAAAGTGATCAGAAATTGAACCAGGAAATCACAGCGGGTGGTATTTGGAATTCAACTATTTTATCCTTCCTCTAGAATTCCACCACTTCAAATGGAAACTGCAAGAATTATGATGACATGAAAATACTGAAAAACAGAACACATAACAAAATGAAACCTACGATCATTGGCTTCACAAGCAAGGGATGGATTTGGTCAGATAAAGAGAACTGATTGGCCTGTTATCTCATGCAAATGCAGAAATGCAGAGAACCATCAAAGCCATGCCAATATGCTACACAAAGAACTATTAAAGCCATGCTAGTGCTACAAAATCACATAATAACAATAGATCAACTTGTGTGATTGATAATACTGTTGGGACCTAACCTACTATTTGAACTATAAGGAAACATGTAATAACACACGACAAACACACAACAAGTATACACGATCGATAAAGGCACAATTTTTATGTGAAAAACTCCCTTTTAAACGAGGAAAAAAAAACCACGAGACTCAATGTCCAAAAATATCTCTACTATGCAATGTTTCGATTACACAAATTTCAAATATAAGATCAAACTACCTTATTTCAAAACAAGTCTGTACAATAGAAAATATAACATGAAAGAGAAGAAATAGAACCCAATAAACGTTTTTCTCAGCAGCAAAAACAGCGTACCCGCGATCGACGGAGACTAGAACTCCATTCAGAACACAAACGGATTCACAAATATTCCTCTTCTCCCTTTTCTCTCTATTTCTTTCCTTTTCTTTCTCAAAACAGCACTCTGTAGTGGTTAAACCCAAACACACATCAGCCGTATTTTTTTCCTCGGGTCGTGTTCAAGCACCAGGCAAGCATAGCTCGAGCGCAGTGCTTCTGGAACTGGCACTCGAGCGCCTAGCAGGCGCGGATCGAGCACAAGGTTTCTAGAAATGGCGCTTGAGCACCGGGCAAGCGCCGCTCGAGCGCAATACTTCTCAAAATAACCCTCAAGCTCCTGGAAATGGCGCTTGAGCTCCAAGAAAATACGAATCAAGCGCGGGGGTTCTAGAAATGGCACCTAAGGCGCAGCTAGGGCGTGATGCTGCTAGAATTAGCACCTCAAACACGCATGAAAATACTCATCATTTGTATCACCAATTGGCATATTTAATAAGTATTGACCCATACGGAAGTGACCCATAACCTAACAAATATAACTAGTAATTCAAAATATATTCATCTGCAAGTCTGTCAAGAAACAGAAAGGTGATGTCCATCCCTTTGTTGCATGACATATGATATGATAACACAAATTTTGATAAAAAGTAATACAAGCTCCAAGGATAACCAAGAATGCTGAGACATAAACTAGTTTTATTTCATGGAATAATGAAGAATAATGAATTTCTGTCGGTGTCTAGAAATAATTTGTCAAGTTGAGAAATCTAAGGTGAAATATAAACAAGAGAAGTTTATGCCAATTTAGAGGATAAGAAATGACTTTAAACCCAAACCAAACTAAATTTGAAAATAACAAAGTACGAAAAGAAACAGGACAGCCTATATTACAGACACCAAGACTCAATATAACAAAAAGCATTGCAAGCCATACCCAAGTTTACGTGCAAACGGCAATACAAAGCCACCAAGACAAAGGTCAACATGAAAGCAGACCCCAAAGGTTAGCGCCAATTCTCCAAGCTCCTACCAAAAGGAAATGCACCATCAAATGAAGGCTTTAAGGACTAGAAGATTCTGCAAGAAATAAAACACTTTCGCATACTTCTATAGGGTCAATGATGCCATGTGGGAACCCTGGAGCAGATCCAACAATCTGATAATGCATAATTGTTAGTTAAAGTTATAAGGACAAGCCTACTCAAGACAAGCCTACGGTGCCAATAAGAAACCTGCATACAACACAAAATGAAAAAGGGAGAAAAAAGGGGGCATGATATAGTTAAGAAATCTTACCAACACGGTATTTCTATTAATACATCGTCTAATTGCTTTGACATCTGCTCGAAATTCACAATTCACAGGAACACGCTTAAGTTTAATGGAAAAGTACTGTGCAGCCTTATCATATGCAGAGTGGGCAGATTCTGGTATAATCCTACAATTGCCAGAACAAGAAAAAATAAGAATAGATATTTCAAAGATCATGAGTAAATTAGAACAAAGAAGTAAAATAGAAAAAAAAAAAAAAAACATTCTCACATCTCTGGTCTTGTGATTCCCTTCTTCGCTTTCATATAGTCACGTGATGACTTCACAGCCAAAAGTATACTCTCAGTGCCCCCTGATGTCATGTTCCCACAGACCTGTCCCCCAGAAGCCTTTTCTTTGCTACCAAGGAGCGCAGCTGTCATAGCAACAACTTCTGCCTCAAACCTAACTACACTTTGGAACACATCCAAGTGTAATGGATTGGTATGTGCAAACCTGGAAGAGATTGACAGTGGCTACTGAGATGTGGAAAATGGAAACAACTAAAACAACACAAGTTAACAAAAGCACAATCTCTGTGCCGAACAAGCAATGAGGATCCAGAAACACAACCATATCGAGATAGACTTCACATTCAAACATCAGCAAGTTATCAGCCGATCATCATTCGAAATAATGTCTCTGAAATTTTGAAGGTAACAAAGTATGACCTCTCCTAATTGTTAAATGAAAGGACTCTTCAAAGCACTTAGCAATTTTCTTATTATGTTCATTAAATTCGGAAAGACAAAAAGAAATGGTTGTGATGTCTACAAACCACAGTGAGGGAGACAAATTAGAACTTCAATGATGAATGCTCCTTTGCATGATTGAAAGAGAGAAACTTCATATCAATGGTAAAGACTAGGCCCGGCTGTCTGGTAATTAAATTTCTGAAGAAGATAAAATGCCCTTGTACACATTAAATGTCAGCATAATCGGCATATTTTTGGAAAAACTGCATCGAGGATATATCTTCTAACTTGCATGGTAAAGCTGGTAACAGATAGGAGAAAGCAAATTTTGCATCCAAAGTTCATGCCTTTCTAGTGATTGTGATAAAAGTAATGATGCCTTCAAGAAGCAATAAGCCGAATATTTACATATTACTAACTAATGACTTGATATTCACTTAATAAACCAAAAGGGGAAGAGATTTAATAGTAACACTCAAGGATTCTGGATCAAAAGTCTACTAAAACTAAATTTGAAGCTCTCGTAGAGCTAATGCAAAACAGCAACTATTTAGATTCAAGACTTTAGCAACCAAGGCAACAGTTACAGTTACATGGAAGCAAGAATAAAAGCGTCTATATACACTTTGTATATTCAGATTAACAATAATGTAAAACCACACTGCAGAAATTTGTCATCATCGGCCTCCAATGAATATTGAAAGACAGCTCCAGCTTACTAACATTGAACATGCCTCATTTATCAATGTAAAATGGCCTTCAGACTCGCTTCCTCCTATGTAGCTGCACCAAAGACCATAAAATTAGTATGAATCCAAGTAAAAGATTATTTTTAAGTTCTTTAAACCCATGAAATACTGGAACCTGAATTAAAATTCTTTTCTTTTCTATTTTTTTATTTCTAGTTTTTTCTTCAGTGGAACCTGAACCTTCCTAATGCTTCAGTAGAAAACAACATACACTGTACCAGAGCACTTTCCTTGCCAAGCCACGTCATTCTTTTTCTCCTCTTTCATTATTTCAATAACTCCACATCCAGAGCCTACCTTAGGCAACTCAATCCTCCAACCATCTCTTTTGGACTTAATAGAGGATTGCATTTTATCTACAAACTGCATATCAAATGAATGGTCAATCCACCAAGCAGTTCCAAATTTCATCAGTAGTATATTTGACACAAAAAGTATGGAAGAGGACCAAAGCATGGGACATGAATCTTAAGAGGACAATAATAGCATCAATGACAACCTATGCCTTTTTTTTTTCCTTTTTAGATTGGCAATGTTGACACTACTGGTCATTGCATTGAATTTAGTTTGTCAATAAAGGACCTATTTGCAGCTCATTTACCTGATATATCAGTTACTCTTCTAGTCAACTACAACATTGAGAAAAACAAAGAACTGAATTTTGAAACAAAAACAGCTCATACGAAAGAAAAAGTATTCAAGGATTTGCTTGCGAACCCAATTAGGAAATGAGTTTTATGTTGGAGGGTAATGCTGACGATTTCCAAAATAAGGTATCGTACTTTTTCAACCATGGGTATTTTCCTGATCATAACTTATAGAATTTTAAGATATTTGAAAAGATTGCAAGCAAAATAATTGGAACATTTAAAAAGTTCAGAAGCATGTGACAGAAGGACTAAAAAATTTTGAAACGCGGCTAATTTTTTTGTGGGTGTTTGGTTTTAGGTCATAAAAAGGCCAAGACTTTGGTCAAGTTGTGATTTAGGTCTTCTGCAATTGCTTGTTTATGTATTGGAATTTTCTATTTTGATTTCTTTTTTTTTTTGGTGGGGGGGG
>JAODPA010000554.1:0-14268 GCA_025585075.1 Nepenthes mirabilis | reverse complement strand
CAATCACTCTTGGTGGGTCAAAATAGAATGAACTGATTTCTATTCATAGTAATTTAGATTCTACATACCACAACGGAAAAATAAAAGGTTAGATGAGAATAGAACTCACTTCTTAATATATCACCAAATATTTAAATCAGTATGCTTTCTCCAGTGGTGAGAAAGATAGGATGCATGTAAGAAAGGAGATTGAGTCAATTCTGGAGGGATAATGTAAGGATTGGGTTGCTAGAATAAACCAACCCTGTCTTAATGGCAAATTTGTAGCTTAGTTGACCGAATAAGAAAATGTTGACCGGTTAGCATTGCTGACCGTCTTAATAGCAAATCAATCAAGGTAGTAAGATGGCCGGCTAGAAAAGTTGACCCGCAAATATAATTGATCGTGTTAGTGGAAATTGGCCGAGTTAATGAAGTAAAAGTTGATTAAATTTGGTGTATAGTTGACCGACTTTAATGGCAAAATGACCAAAGAAATAGACGACCGGTTAAAAATTATTGACCTGCCTGATTGAATTGTTGACCGGCCAAGATAAGTTGACTGGCTAAGATAAGTTGACCAGAACTAAGTAGTTGAGATAACCAAAATAGCCACGAAACTGCGGCCTATGAATGAACATTAACAACTGAGGACTTGGAAATGAGATCAGATAAGGAAGTTGATCAGATTAGATAGACGACTGGACTAGATTATCGATCAGTTAAGATAGATGACCGGAATAAATAGATAACAAGAATAAAATGTTGATCGGTTAAGATAGTTGATCGAAACTAGGATAGCTGATCGAAATTATAATCGTTCACTGGAATTAAGAGTTAACCAGAATAACTATAAAACCGCGGTTTGTAAACGATCAGAAGAAGACTGAGGTCGTTAGGTAGACACCAAAGTCGTTAGATAGAAACCGAGGTTGTTTGAGAATTAGAATGAGACCAAGGACTCATAGGGATGGGGGACTCAGAGAATCCAAATAAAGATTTAGAAAGATGTTTAACTTGCTCCAATCTATTTTGCTGACCTTTTAGAATAAAAATTGATTAAGAAAAGAAGTACCAAGTAGGTGACCTACCCCACATACTCTCACCAACCTCATCATCTATAAATACGGGATTTAGGAAGTTAGGAAAGGAGTTCGAAAATCTAGAAAAAGCACAAAGGAGAAGAATGAGAGGAGAAGAATCTTAGGCCAGATTTGAGTAAGGTGATTCGTGAATTAGGCAAGGGTACTCTATACTTATCTTTGGCTGTTGTTAATTCTTGCTCGAATTCTTTGGGTATTATTATTCTAATACCCTTTTTGTTATATTTTTACGTAATGTACGTCATGATAATTGTTTTCTCATATTTTATGAAGGAATTTCATATTCAGTACAAGTATTATATTTTATATGTTGGATTTTGCCCCATTAATCACGTTTAAATATTGCTGAAATTTTCTCCTTGTATTTGAATCTGGTATTATAGTAAATAGCAAAGTTTAAGTTACAGTACACGGATAAAGTTAACCTGCATGTTTATTCAAATTGTTTAAAAAATATCAGTTTGCTTATTTGAAAAATTTTATCTATTGAAAGTTAATATGAAAGCTATAAGACCAAGGAAAAATTTGTATATGTGAATAGTAAGAGGAACTCTATAATTTGTTATTTGACATTTGTTATTTGATAGATAGCCATCGTATGATAGGAATTTGTGTAGAGTTTTCATTTCACTTGTTGTTAAGAAACTAGATGAAAGATATTGGAGTGACACTCAATGACTACCTTTGGGTCACGGGAGAAACTTTTGGTGGCATTTTCGGACTACGACTCCGTATGTCGAGTTAAAGGTATTACCTCTCACCTCTAGAGTAGAATAAGGGGGTAGCCCTTAGATTGTGAAGAGATTATACAATCCTTCCTCGATATTATCTGCTATCGTCTGCTCCCTAAAGATGATTGAGTTTTTCGCATGATTTTGAAGGAAAAATGACTAATAATAAAATAAAAGGCATCCAAACTTAAAGTGAACTGGTGCTCATGAAAACGTCTTCTAATCATGTTTTATGTTCCTGTCCCGTCTCTTTTGATTTCTTATTAAAAGGTAGCCGATAACAAAAATTTGGTCTTGGATTTGAATACGGATTTGGAACCAATTTTCATAAAAATGTTTTTGGCCCATGTTTTATGTTTTTGTATGCAAAATACTTTGATTCCATTTCTTTTGATTTTATTTCGAAGCTATATTTTTGCATGTCTTCATTTATTTGTATCTTGCTGAGCAATCTGCTTATTCCTTACTATTTTCTTACCTTCAGACGAGTAAGAATTTATACCGGACCAGAAAGAATAGAGTTGGACGGACTAGCTAGGCAGGAAGACTGATCTGGATTCATGTAGAGTTTTTGATCGACTGGATACATTTTTGGTCATTTTGGAGACTTTTGTAATGATTCCGTTGTATTAATTAATGAAAAATTGTTTACTTCCACTGAATTTCATGGTTTGAGTGATTTTGGTTCTTAGTGACATTTCATACGTTAAAGGCTCCTTCCTATAGCGGACCGACCTAGATAATGCCGATCGAGAATCTTAGCCGGCCAAGTTATGACCGACTTAAGAAGTCCGGCCGTTTGGATCCTGTGTACACTATTTTATTTAAATTATATATAATTATTCATATTCATCTCATTATTCGTTGCCTTGTGGACAGACGGGTGGGATAACCCAATAGTGTTTCAGTCCGCCACACTTATTACAAATATTGACAGAGGTCATAAGTGGATTATGGCCTGTTCTGTCACAAGTAAACTTCAATAGGTGTACTTGTAGGTTGAGTGGCTTGAGAGGTTGTACACTCGTAGACCCAATGGTTTGTGAATAAAAAGATTGATATTTTAGACATACTTATCCATTCGAATTCATTTTCTCTCAAATTCTCTTGATCTTGCTCCCCGTAGGGGAGAAGAGGGATTTATAGACTTGGGGTCCGTGTAGCTATCCTTGGATTTCACGGCTGATATTTATTCTTTTCCCTGTCTCTTTGAGCGTGCTTAGAAATTAGAGTGGTAATCATGAATTTTTTTTGGGGATGTCAGAGGATTGTGTGTGACATTTCATGACCAACCACCGTGCGAGCAAAGGTCCTGCGAATATTGGTTAGACTATTAGGACAGTTGTCGTCGCCGCATATGACTGGCTCTTCCCGCCTGTGCAAATTGCACTATCAGAGTCGTCAGCAGCTATACAAAAGGGGCAATCATAGATGCCTCACCGCATGCAATCCTAATCTTTCGGTTCTCGCCATTCAGTCTCGGGCTGACCCAACTGGACCATCTACACTACTACTTGAGCCTTTGCCTAGTGAGATTGCGCGGTGCGCTGCTGCTATCTGGTCTTCCCTTGTTGACGCTATACTCCTTGGGACTTGATCTTGGGCAAACACCTGCTGGGCAGTCACTTTCCTCAAGGTTGCGCCTTCGGCTGACCTTGGGTCTACTAGGCTTATCACTAGCTGACCATGTCAGAAAGCCTGACTTGTAGACTATCGGCATATGATCAATGGGGCGCCCACTACAAGCATGCTCGGCGCTCCTCCCCCGAGTGCTTGTGGATTTGCTGATCAGCACGACAAGATTTAATTTGTTATCTTTGGAAAAAATTAGGGCAGTTCTCGAAACTTAGCGACTTTCTGACATCAATATCATCTTCTCGATTCAATACTATCAATTCCCTTCCCAATTATAAATAGAGAGGCTCTCTATGCCTTATTTCGCGAATCATTTTCACTAGTCAAATGGTGTGAGAGTTCAAAGCCGACGTGTTGCCAATACAACCATGAGCCGAGATTTGCAGAGACTCTTGCCCGATGTTCGAAATAAGGGTAAAGGATGCATTTGAATTCTGGCTTGGTTTTCTCTCTTTTGAATGGACAGCTATCTTAGTTCCCCTCTTTTGGCTCTGGCCTTATCCTAAATTTGTCTCGGACAAGTGAATGTCTGGGTTCGGGTGGCTACCAATCCTAGGAGATCCCTCTGGTACGAATTTAAAGGAGAGGTGCTTTAGCCCTGGTGGGAGATGCTATTTCCCATCCTTTTTTGGGTTGACACCGTTCTCCGATAGCTCTCGGGAAGGCTGTCTTAGTGTTGGCTGCTTGTGAGGGGCGCCTCTTCTTCTTCGTGTCTATGTTGAACTTGAGTCGTCGCCATTGGGTCCTCACAGGAACTGACGTCGTTGGAGATTTTGACGAATTTTGGTGGATGGCTTTGAGGTGGTCGCTTCCTCGGGCAGGGGCTTTACTTGCCCTTCCTTGCAAGAACAATAAGGGCTTCTCGCATACTCCGACCATAGTTTCATCCTTTCGATGGGATGGTCAAGGAGGAGGCCTGTCTCCTATAGTCGTCCGTTCTGAAGACTAGTTAAAGAGCCGTGGTTGGGTTGTGAATCCATGTATTTTCATTCCCTTTTGTGTTGTATTCTGCTATTAAAAGTTTGTATTTTATAAAAGGAATTAATGAATGGAACTACTCAAGCCTCGTTTATTCTTATGACTCTAATATTCTTGTTTATTTCAAATAATTGGTGCATTTGAATTTTATAGTCTGCTGCTTGACGTCTGGCAATTTGACAATCCAGGCGGCTAGTGACCTGGTTTTCTAGAAATCCAAAGTCATGACATCCCATTCCGAACACTAGGTTAGGACACAAGCCAATTGAATTGGCATTGAGTCTGCCATGGTTATAGACTACCAATTTGTAACCTTGGGAAATGAGGCACCAAGCCATCATTGCCTGTGCGGCATTGCTAACTCTCTCGTGCTAGTGTTGGAACCATTGGCCGCTCGTGGTCCACACAGGAAGGCATCACGTCAGCTATCATGATTGATCTAACAGACTGACATCCCATGGTGCCTTGCCGTGCGGGCACGTATCACGGTTATTATGGGGACATGCCCCTTGGATTCTTCATGTGACGCCGTTTCAGGGCTAGGGCTTTAGCCATTTAAGTGTAGCCCCCGCCGCTTTTGCACCATTACACTTCTTTGAATCACTTTTTCCCAATTTGCCTTTTCTTCAACTCTCATCTTTATGACTGCTCAGGGAGTTGCCACGATTTCATCCATCCTTACCAGCAAGGATGTGCTGTCACTATATACGAAGTATAATATTTCCAACGGCATCCCGTACCTTGTCCCAAGACACGGCTTACAAACCTTCCTTGGGGTTCATCACCATCTATGAGGACCACCTGAAGGATGGCCTCTGTATTCCTTTCGCGTTGGAGCTGAGTGAGATCCTGAGGGTGCTGAAGATCCATGTGGCTCGACTTCATCCCAACGCTCTTCGATACCTCATTTCTTTGTGCGTCTTTTGTTACACTAAGGGGCTTTCCATGGACATTTGAGCATGAAGGTGATCTTCCGCTTCACCAGGACTCTGACTGGATCTATTTCATCCCCCACCCTAAGTACAAGATAAGTGAGGGGAACCCCAATTTGGTGAAAAATTGGAAGGAGTGCTTCTTTTACCTGGCGGTTAGCTCTGAGTGGCGCATTCCGAACAAGTGGAATAGAGCCAATCGCGTCTATACTGGCATGGTCTGAAGGAGGGAGAACAGAGGACTTCCGAGCTAGAAAAGCTAGTCAAGGATAATGCCGCCGACTTGAGCCGTACCAATGATTGGCTATCCAAAGAAGCGCTCGCCAAAGTTGAGTGGAAGGCGAGGGCAAAAGGGAATGATGAGGAGGTCCCCGAACTGCCTCTTCGTTGCACCAAAAGAAGGCGGAAAGAGCCGATCGCACATGAATTTCCAAAAGAGTTGGTCGGCAGAGTTGAACCGTCTTCTCCGTTGTCCATTATGGAGGAGGTTAGGAAGATCGATGAAGGCGTTCCAACAACCCGCTAGTTGGTGGCTGTTGTTGGGTTGGATTTTGCTGTCACGGGTGTTAAGCCTTCACCAGTTCCTGCTGTTGATGTTGTCGTCCTGGCAGAAGGCTACCCAAACAAGCTGATTAACCTCTTGGCCATGTCTGAGCAAGGGGCTCCGATCTTGGTTTCCTCATTGCCGGAGGAATACATTTCCGTGCCTTTTGCCATTTCTGTTAAGGAGGTGGCGCAAGGCGGGAGGGTCATGGAGGAGATAACTGCGAATGAACCGAAGGCTAAGGGTACTGGGAACACCAAGCGGGGGAATGGTGAGCCGTTTGGGAGGTCGAACCTCATCCCTTCTTTGCCGGGATGCTTGGATCTAGCAAAGCCTCTTGTCGCTCCCGCTACAGGAGCATGCAACGCCGAGTCCAGTGACCTGGGTGAGTTTGCCCAGGCTCTAACCCTAGCCTAGTGTAGCGTCCTCTTAGCTAGCGAGGAGCCGACAGTGGTGGGGGCAACTGAGGCGCACACGGAAAGTGGTATTCAAGCCAGTGCCACTCGAGAGGTGCCTCAGTCAGAAGCAGTGGCATGAGTTGCCCTGGAGAATCTAGGTGTTGTGCCTTTAGCTTCTCTGCCCGGAAGTCCTCTTGAACCACCTTCGGTGGGGTGGCCTTTTTTCAAGGTATAGATCTTGCTGCCTCTCCTTTTCCATCTCTATTGCTATCTTCATTTTAATCGCTCGTTATCTTCACATAGCCGTAAGAGGGGATTTGCTTAATGGAGGCTTGCCTCTACCAGTAGGATGACATTATGCACTAGCGGGAGGCTGAGATTTTGCGCTTATCATAGACATGCATTGCTCTGATTGAGTTTAGAGAGATGCAAGCACAAGTGGTCCGCCTTGACCTTGAGCTGCCCAAGCTTAGGGCGATATCCCAATAGCTCTCAGAGGAGAACTCCCTGGCTTTGGATCAGATTTCCTCTTTCAAGGATGTGCTTCAGGGATTTGAGTAGCACCTTGCTAATCTTTGAGGCCGGTGTGCTCAACTTGTGAGTGAACTAAGGTCCCGGCCCCATCCTAGGGTGTTTGAAATGCTATTGACCAGTAGGTTTGAGGATGAAATTTCTTGTTGTCATCGAATTGTGTCCCTGCTTGCTCCTGATGTTCCTTTGGGGTACCTTGACTCGAGAAATGCTGAGGCACTGTGCAGATCTAATTTGACGGACTTCTCGGGGTTGATTGGAGAGCCTTCGCCACGTCAGGCTGGGGGCTCCGCTCCTCAGGACAGTGTCTATAATTAGGCGGACTGCTGTACTTCGTTGTCTATCGATGCATCTTCTTTATACATATCAACACTTTAACGAACAACCAAATCGTCTCTTGATCATTATTATGGATGTCTCTGTGTTTGTCTTTGAATTTCTTTCTTCTTCTTTTTTTTTGAATATTTCGTTTCTTTCCAACTAAGCATTGTTGTCGTTGTCGCCAAGCTTTGGTGAGGACGTAGGGGTTCAGTCATGCTCATTCCTATGAGAGGCAGTTGTGACGCTATCAGTTCCTGGGGCAGTGCTCTTTCCCTTGGGAGGACGTCATCACATGTTGATTGGTGAGCCTCACTAGGGTAGACTAAATTTCATGGCTGTAGCCACCGAGTTCTGGCAGAATTGATGTCGTCGTTCGTGCGATACCATTGGTGCTCGGTCTCGCTGTGGGAGACGTCGTCATTTTTTACATCTGCTCCTAGTCCACCAACCGTTATTGACTGATGGTGCTCATCTATATTGGAGCAAGTCGTTGGTTGCATACTAGTAGAGCCCCCTAGGGTTTGTTATGGCCGTCTGTGCAAGGAGGTCCAACTTTTGCCTGTGAGCCCCTTGGCCATGTTATTCATCAGTGTATGGGCTGCTTGGCAATGAGTGCTGAGGTTCTAGTTCTGCATTAGAAGGGCGGTTAGCAGGTGAAACACTTTCAGCCGACCAAGGGACAGTTTAGATCATTTGATTTTATCTAATGATGTGCATGCGCTCACATTGACAAACAAATATTAAGTAAGCATTTATTTTATTCATTAAAATTGTGATACACTTTACAGGCACTCATGATGATGCATGTTTGACCTACCTAGGTTTGGCGATGAATTATTGATAATATTTCTTAAGGTGAGTAGTATTCCATGTCCTTGGGATTAGTTTGCTGTTCTGAGTACATAACTTGTATGTACCATTTTGGAGAATTACTAATACTAGGAATAGCCCTCCTAACTCAGTGAGAGTTTATTTCTATTGATATTCTTGCTAGTAGCCTCTATTCTTTGTAGAATTGGGCCCTACCTCAAATTGGCGTGCTTTCATTCTTTTATTGTAATACTGAGTGATTCGCTATGGATAGGCTGCCGTGTGGAGCCTGGTGGTGTCTCTAGTCTCTTCAAGCAAATTGAGATTCTCTTTAAGTTGTTGAGAGTTGCTGAGCGAGTCCAAACTCTCAACCCTGAGGTTGGGCAACCCAATCTCTACCAGGACCATTGCCATAATTCTATAGTATAGGCTGAAGGGTGTCACGCAGGTGGGCTTCCGAGGCATTGTCTTGTATGACTACAGCATAGAGGGTAACTCATCAACCCTAGAGCCCCTGATGTCTCCTAGCTTCGTCTTTAGCCCATGCAATAGGATTCAATTTGTGACTTCTACTTTTGGATAGGCGACGGAAGTATAAACTAACCTTATCGTCAAACTCGAACAGTATTTGGTGAAACATTTACCAATAAATTAGGTTTCGTTGTCGGTCATTATGACCTCGGGATTCCTAAATTTGTACACAATATTCTGCCAAAAGAACTCTGTCGCATTCTGTTCGGTTATCCATGCCAATGGGGAGGCATCAACCCATTTTGGGAAGTAGTTAATATTAACAATGATGAACTTTTGTTGTCTGAATGCAATGAGTAATAGGCCAAATACGTCGAGCCACCACTACGCGAATGGCCACAGCGCCTACAAGGCATATAATTTCGTGTGCAGCTGATGAGCAATATTATTGTAAATTTGGCAATTTTTATATTTTTTCACAAATTTTATGGCGTCTCGCTTCATTGTTTGCCAATAATAATCTTGTCGAATTATTTTGAAGGTAAAGTTCTTACCAGCAATGTGCAACTTGTAGATACCAAGATGCACCTCGCTAGTGCATAGTCGGCTTCTTATGGCGTGAGACACCGTATGTACGGGATAGAGTACCCACGCTACCATCTTGGAAATTTGGTCCACCTTCCAATTGTCCTACCTTGGGATGTATGTTATTTCAACTCTATTGAATGTTTGGCTCATAGCATTTGCTCTAACGAGGTACTTCATAAGCATAGGGCTAGACACCTCAAAATTCTTAAGGACTTGATTAACGACCGGCTCAAAATTGCTGTAAATGATTGGGCTCTTCGTCGAGCATTCCTTGGCAATCTGAACCCTGTAAGCAAGCCTTTGTACTCGGCCATATTATTGATGGTTAGGAATTTGAGGGTAATTAAGTATTTATCTATGACTTGTCTGGAGTCCTCAGAACTATGCCAGCTCGACTTCTTGACTGCGTCAAGGACCCTTCTTGGTACAGTGTCCAGGTTGGTATTTCTTCCTGGCGGAGGACATCTTTGTCGAAATCTCGACCGTCTAGAATCAGGGTTGCCGTTTCGACAATGAAATCTAAGAGGGCCTAGCCTTTTATGGCCAGCCTGAATCAAAACTCCACATCAAACTCGCTTAATTTGATGGTCCACTTTATCAGGCATCACGACACATCGGGTTTTTAGAGGATCCCCTTTAGGGACTGATCTGTCATGATGATGGTCTTATGTGCTTGAAAGTACAGTGGGAGCTTCTGAGAGGAATAGATAAGCGTTAGGGCAATCCTTTTGGCGAGTGAGTAATAGGTCTCGATATCTATCAAGATCTTACTGACATGTTATACCAGCTGTTGAACATTGGCATATTACCAAACCAAGACCAAGCTTAATGACGCATCTGAAATCTCCATGTACAGGCACAGGTCTTCACCTTTTTCTGGAAACGTTAAGAGTGGGGGACTAGTGAGGTATTCCTTTAACCATTGGAAGGTTGTCTGGTAGTTGGCTGTCCATTAAAAGTTGTGCACCTTTGCTCCCCTTAGGGCTTTGAAAAAGGGAAGACACTTTTCTGTTAATTTTGCTAAGAAGTGATAGAGTGCTGCAAGTCCCCTGACAAGCCCTTGGACTTCTTTCATGGTTCGAGGTGAGGTCATATCTGTAATGGCTATTATTTTCTCAGGGTTAGCTTTGATCTTCCGTTGTGAGATGATAAAACCCAAGAATTTTTCAAATGACACTCCGAAGGTGTATTTGGCCCGTTTTAGTTTCATCTTGTGTGCCCGAAGTACAACGAAGGTCTTGCTAAGGTTGCAAAAATGTTCATCTGTGACTTTACTTTTGATGAGCATATCGTCTACGTACACCTCTGTATTCCAACAATTGTGGATTTCAAATATTTTATTCATGAGTAGCTGGTATGTGGTTCCCGCGTTCTTCAGGCTGAAAGGTATGACCTTGTAACAATATGTCCTTTTGGCCAGTCATAAAAAAAGTGAGTTCCTCGCCATTGGGACTCGTCCGGATTTGGATGTAACATGAATAAGCATCCATATACCTTATCAATTCGTGTCTAGACGTAGAGTCCACCAACTGGTCGATTATTGGCAAAGGGAGACTATCTTTAAGGCATGCCTTATTTACATCAGTGAAATAAATGCACATTCACTATTTTCCATTACTCTTATTGTAAGAACCACATTGAACAGTCAATCTAAATACTAAACATTCCTGATGAAACCGGCCTCAAACGATTTCTTTACTTGCTCTCATATGGTAACCAACTTTTTGATAGAATAGTTTCTTCGCTTTTATCTGACGGGTTTATGATCAAGTTTAAAATTCAACTTGTAGACCACAATTTCAATCGATATTCGTGGCATGTCGGTAGGAGTTTACACAAAGATATCGGAGTTTTACCGAAAAAAGGTTGTAAGTTGATCACGCAGGGGCCCTACCAATGAGCTCTGATTTGTACACATCTCTCCTCTCAGGGTAGCCGGGGTCCAACGAAATCTGATCGGTCGTCTAATCGGATTGGGCTTGTTGCAAGGTTGCCTCGTCCTAGTGGTCAAAGTCATCAGCCCGTTGGTTTGGAACCGCCTGTGTAACTTGGGACAAGTAGTACCTCCAACCGATCATCTGGTCACCCAAGACCTCCCCAATGCCACATGCTATCAGAAACTTTATTTTTAAGTTTGGGATCAGCGTCACTGCTCGGAAGGCAGTTAGGTAGGGCTGTCCTAAGATGGCATTGTAGAGTAAAGGTGGGTCAACCACAAGGAATGTAAGCATACAGGATACCATATTCGGGTGTGTTCCTAATGTGACCTCTATTTGGACAGTCCCCTAAACTAACACTGGTTCATTATTCGATCCGTATAGGGGTCCCTCAGCCGATTTTATCTGACTTTTTCTTAGTCCGAGCTTAAAGAACGGATCAGGATATAGCAAATTGTAATAGTTTTTATTATTAAAAAACACTCATTTTAGTTAGTAGTCAACTGTACTATCTGAAATAAGAGCGGATATAACCAGAGGGTCCGAATAGGAAATTATATATATGTTATATCATCACCGCTAAAACTAACAATATCATTCTTAACCCTTACCCTCGGATTCCTACCGCTGGAGGTCCTCTTCAGGTGGTCCAAGGCAATGCTTTTAGGCAGTCTCACAGTAATCATGTGGACTACCCTGATCGTGATCCAATTCCTCAGTTGCTGCTACTGCTCTGACTCATCTTCCTCTGCTCTGCAGGGGGCTTACCTTGGGCCCCACAAGAATTTGGTATGGTGCCCCTTTCCAAATAAAAGCTTCAATCTCCTTTTACAGTGTCCGATAATCTTTCATACTATGACCCAAAGATCGATGATAGAAACAATAATTTGATGGATCTCCTCCTTTCAGGTTTTTGGGCAGTG
The DNA here is from genome assembly GCA_025585075.1 of Nepenthes mirabilis. Lineage (NCBI taxonomy): Eukaryota > Viridiplantae > Streptophyta > Magnoliopsida > Caryophyllales > Nepenthaceae > Nepenthes > Nepenthes mirabilis. Next base: position 2,387 of record JAODPA010000554.1, on the reverse strand, counting down.
TCGACCACTTTAGGAATCCCTTCCAGAATCTATATGAGAACGTTGGTCCAGAAGTCATTTTTAAAGGGGTCATGTTAAGGGGTCTGGATTGCCTTTGAGCCCCTGACTCCACCCTGGGCTGCTTCTTGAGATTTTTGGTGTTGGCATTATCTCCATTATACTTCCTTCCATTCATCGACCCCTGGGGAAGTTGGCTAGTGCACTTCGGTCACTTCACTTTGTTGGTCTCCTCGGGGCTATATACGCGCAAGTGATGGCCTTGATCTCTTGAAAGGTCTGAGGGTTCTAGTGAACCAGATACTTAAAAAAATCGCCTAGCTTCAAAGTCACTATAAAGACACTAAGCTTCACCTCATCAGTGAATTTGAATATCTTTCTGGCCTCAATGGTGAATCAAGTTAGAAAATGTTTCAAACTTTCATCTTACCCTTACTAAAGGCAGATTAGGTGCCAGGGTTACTTCTTATCCTTTCGGTTGAAGGCGAACTGTGACAAGAAAAAGTCAGTCAACTCTTAGAATGACCAAATTGAGTTCTACTATAGGCGATAAAATCAAATTCGAGTGTTCCACTTAAGAGTCAGAAGGAAGTAGAGACATATGGCTAAGTCATCTAGGCCATGGAAGCCTAGGGGGATGCAAAGGTGATCCAAATGGTCAATTAGATCCAAATTTTTGTCATAGGGATTTAGGGTAAGCATCTTGAACTTGTAAGGAAGTGGCTGCATTAAGATTTTTCTTATAAATGATGACCTTCTCAAGTCAGTAGTGCGTCGATTTGTGCTCCCTTTGAACAAGTGTTGCTTGACATTCCTCATCTTCTCTTGCACTCGAGAGGAGGACGTAATCCTCTTGGCATTGAGGAAGGTCTTCGACTCCTAGTGATTTGGAGAGATGTGGCAGTTCGGGCGGCTATTGTCCCTTGGAGGGCGCGTGCTGCAAGAGGCTTCTCTATGGGCTGGGGGCCTCCTGTCATCATGAAAGTAGCATAGATTTCGTTGCTCTAGGCTGTCCTCCCTAGTCTCATGACTCAATAGGCCTGTCGAGGCCCTATCACTCGTGGCTGCTCAAACCTCGAAGTTGTTAGGCCGTTGGGTTTTCTCGACCGAGTGCTTCTCCCTCCAAGTTCTCCTCTTGGAATTTGATGCCTGAGAGGTGGAGTGAGCCCCCAGCTATTGTCCATCCAATCACATGCAGATGGTTTGAAGTATCTAGGATATGTTTTCCATTTGGGCAGCGAACATATGCCTATCAAGGGACGGTTGCTCGTTCGCCCAGCTACCAGCGAACACATGCCTGGCTAGTGCTCTGGCTTGCGCCCGGGCATTGACCATTCCTTCGTGAGTGTGATGGTTTGTTAGTCATTTTTCATAGACAACGGTAATGATACGTTCCTAAATTTGGGTTATCGTATCAGTTAAAGAGCCACTTGGTCTCTCTTGGTAGGTCAAATTAGAGCGAGTCCGGTCTCCATCTCTGATAACTTAGATCCTATACACCATAACAAATAAACAAGAGGTCAAAAGATAGCGAGACTCACTCTCTGACATGTCCTTCGATGTTTAAATCAATATTCTTTTTACAATTGTGAGAAAGATATGAGAATGTGAGGTGCGTGGATGCATATAGGAAAGGGGATTAAATGAATTTTGAAGGACTAAACTTTGGGAGGTGTACTTGTAGGCTGAGTGGCTTGAGAAGTGGTATACTCATAGGCCCAGTGATTTGTGAGTAAACAGACCGATATTTTAGAGATACTTATTTGTTCGAATTTATTTTTTCTCAAATTCTCTGGATGCCCTTCCCCACAGGGGAGAAGATGGATTTATAGTCTTTGGGCTGGTGTAACCTTCATTGGGCTTTACGGTTGATGTTTGCTCTTCTCGTTGTCACTTTGAGTATGATTGAAAATTAGAGTGGTAATCATAACCTTTTCTTAGGGACGCTGGGAGGACTAAACATGACATCTAGTGACCAACCATTGTGTGAACAGAGGCCCTGTGGATATCGACTAGGTTGCTAGGACAATTGTTGTGGCTGCTTATGGTTGGCTCTCCCTGCCTGCGCATATTGCGTTGTTAGAGCCATTGGCAGCCATGCAGAAGGGGCAATCATGGATATCTCACTGCATGCAATCCTAACCTTTCGTTTCTCACGGTAAAGTTTCAAGTTGACCCAATTGGACTAACTGCACTACTGCCTAAGCCTTTGCCTAGAGGGATTGCGTAGTGATCGTTGCTATCTGGGCTTCCCCCCATTGACACTGTGCTCTCCGGGTCTTGGTCTCAGGCAAATGCCTGCTAGGCCATCACTTTTCTCTGAGCGATGCATTGGGCCAGCCCAGGGTCTGTTGGATCCATCAATAATATTTATATATAAAATTTAAATC
>JAODPA010000543.1:0-14269 GCA_025585075.1 Nepenthes mirabilis | reverse complement strand
CTAGTGGTGCATTTATCTGATGTACTTAAGCCCTCATTTATAGCCAGGGGTGGGTTAAGTAACCATCATTTATGGCTTCTCATTTTCCAAGGTGATATTTATAATCTTACATTTTCGAAGGAGGGTTATTTATGAATTTCGTTTTCCAACACGTCTCGGGAATAGCCGATATTCATGGTCGTTCCTTCCCAATATACTTCCTTCACTGTGACCGGACTCCAAATCCGGACTGGCTTTTACTTCGGAGATCCGGAGTTTTTCACTTTCAAGCAAAACCGGACTTCCTTTTACTTTGGAAGTCCGGAGTGACTTTTCTAAGGAAATCCGGACTTCATTAAATCCGAACTTCTTTTCTCAACGAAATCCGGACTTCTGATCACCATGAGAAATCCGGACTTGTTTTCTTCAAGGAAAATCCAGACTGATTTTCCTCAAGGGAAATCCTGACTGATTTTCACCAATGCCATCCAGACTTCTTCTTATCCTAGAAATCCGGAGTGAATTTGTATTAAGGAATTCCGGAGTGGATTTTCATTAAGGAATTCCGGAATGCTTTTATTTAAGAAATTCCGGCGTGGATTTTTATTACGGAATTCCGGAGTGAATTTAAGGAATATTCTAGACTGGATTTTCATTAAGAGATCCGGACTGGATTAAGGAAATCCGGACTGATATTTTACCAATGCAGATACGGACTTGTTCACATTTCATTTTCCGGTCAACTTACGTTGACCGGTCTTGATGGTTAAAATTTTCTTATTAAAATTTTGGGTCGTTACATAAAGGTCCCGAACAAACTGAGATGCCACTAGGAATCACAAATTACTCATACCATAATAGCGTACGGAAGCATACTAATATTCATTAACTTTTAACAACATAAGTAATTTATAAATCTTTCCCGAAACATCAAAAGCGAAAACATCAATTTTGCTCCTTCGCTACTCAAGTTCCGGCCAACTATCCTTCCTATCTAGTCCATCGGACCTCATTCTTTTTCGTCCGACATAAACTTATCATCACCATCATCATCATTATCTGAAAAATAGAAGGGGTGAGCTAGGGAGCCCAGCAAGGTACTCATGCATAAATCATGCATAGTCTTGAACAGTAAACAGACAGAGTGCAATAGAGGCGTATATGCATGCAGTTTCATAAAACATGGCCGAAATCAATGCAAACAGATTCCGAAATCATGCAATTAGATTTTCAAAATCATGCTTAAATTCATTTCCGTCAAAAACCAGCTACATTTGAGGTTTGCAACTTTCGACCATCATATCTCATAAACGCTACATTTAAGGTCCGTAGTCAAGACCATCCAAAATGCTACATTTAAGGTCCGTAGTCAAGACCATCCAAAACGCTACATTTAAGGTCCATAGTCATGACCAATCCAAAACGCTACATTTAAGGTCCATAGTCAAGACCATCCAAAACACTATATTTAAGGGCCGTAGTCATGACCAATCAAACGGCAACATTTAAGGTCTACAGCTCTCGACCATCATATCTCAATAAAGGCTACATTTAAGGCCTGTAGCTACTCGGCCATCAAACACTTAGTTCCGCAAATCATGCTTTTCCGAAAATCAAAGTCAAATATGCAATTAACCGGACACCATAAGGTCTTTCTTTTAATGTCTTAAAATCGGGGGTCGTTTTCATCAAAATGCTGGAGGTCCTTTAACAAAAGTCGGTTTCAAAATCATAAGGCAATGCCGATTTCAAGATCACGGAGCGTATGCCGATTTCAAATCATAATACAAATGCCAGTTTCAATTAAGGCCGATTTCAAGATCAAAGAGCTAATACGTCACTTTACGAAGCCGGTCTACTTTTTTATAAATAAACGACTAGTCATCATCTAAATCATGCAATAATTAAACTTCATGAGTGCGAACATTATGAAATAACTGAACATCATTAGTTATACTTGCATTAAAAACATGAACTTAAAAGGGTGAGTATACTTGCATTAAACACATGATCAACAAAAGGTGAGTACTCTTGCCTGAATTCCTTTACTTTGCCTTGAAACTCTGGTTTTTCCTTCGCTAGGAAATTCTATCGAGAGCCTCTTCCTAACCTCTTTCCTTAAGCTCTCACTTCCTATTTATAGGACTTTGGGTCTGACGGTAGTAGGTAGGGTAGGTCAACCACTCAGGGATAGTTGGGAGTAAGTTACCTACTCAAGTATGGTTATTTCTTACTCTAATTTTCGTAAGGGTTTCTTTATTATTTTCGGTCAACTGGCCTTGACCGGATTTAGGTTTCTCTTTCGCGTTTCCGGTCAACTAGCCTTGACAGGATTTAGTTGTTCCTTCCTACACATTATCGAATTTTACTTACTCGTAACACTTCCAGTCAACTGGCGTTGACCGGATTACTTTCCACTTTCCCTTCCTTCCGGTCAACGCTAGTTGACCGGATAAGCCTTCCTTTACGTTTTTCGGTCAACATATGTTGACCGGGTTAGTCTTTCTTCACGCTTTTCGGTCAACACTTGTTGACCGGATTTCCATTCTTATCACATTTTTTGGTCAATTGGTGTTGACCGAATAGCCCTCAATCTCCCTCGACTCTTTGATTATATTGACTCGATGTCGGGAACTTTCTACATTTTAGGATCTGGGACATTACAGTCTTGGACTTTCTATGTTTTAGAATCTAGACCATTACGGAATATGTAGAAAATTTATGCAGACCGGAGGAGATCAAAATTGAAGAGTGATGTGGGTGACTTTGTATTTCTAAAAGTGTCACCATCTAAGGGAACTTCCAGGTTTAGAGTAAAAGGAAAATTGAATCCACGATTCATTGGCCCCTTTGAAATTTTAGAGAGGATCGGAGAAGTGGCCTACAAGCTAGCGCTGCCACGATTCATTGGCCCCTTTGAAGTACACGATGTATTCATGTATCGATGCTCAAAAAATATATCCATGATCTTGCACATGTGATCGAGTTTAAACCCTTAGCAATTTACAATGACTTATCTTACATTGAGGAGCCAATGCAGATTTTGGACCAAAAATGAACAAAGGCTACGTACAAAGACAATCTCCTTGGTGAAGGTGCTCTGGATGAACCACTCACATGAAGAAGCAACTTCCAGGTTTAGAGTAAAAGGAAAATTGAATCCACGATTCATTGGCCCCTTTGAAATTTTAGAGAGGATCGGAGAAGTGGCCTACAAGCTAGCGCTGCCACGATTCATTGGCCCCTTTGAAGTACACGATGTATTCATGTATCGATGCTCAAAAAATATATCCATGATCTTGCACATGTGATCGAGTTTAAACCCTTAGCAATTTACAATGACTTATCTTACATTGAGGAGCCGATGCAGATTTTGGACCAAAAAGAACAAAGGCTACGTACAAAGACAATCTCCTTGGTGAAGGTGCTCTGGATGAACCACTCACATGAAGAAGCAACTTGGGAACGAGAAGAAGAAATTCGAAGCAAGTATCCCCACTTGCTTATTTAAGGTTTGTAACTTCATTTAAATTTCAAGGACAAAATTTCTTTTAAGTAGGGGAGAATTGTGAGATCCTGATCCCAAAAACATAAGAATTAGGAAGTGTATAGTAACGAATTGGTAAGGATAAAAAGGGTGTAAGGAACTTATAAGAGCCGAAGTAGTTTTTGAGCTCATAAAGGCCGGAGTTGTTCATGGCCTCATGAAGACCGAAGTTGTTTAGGAGCTCATGAAGGCCGGAGTTGTTCATAGCCTCATGAAGGCCGAAGTAGCCTTATGGCCTTATGAAGGTCGAAGTTGATGGTGAAGTATGGAAGCCAAAGTTGATTGCACCTTGAGGCCGAAATTGATGCCTTGCGTGTGTGGAAGAGGCCGAAGTAGCCTTATGGCCTTTTGAAGGCCAAAGTTGATGGTGCCCTTATGAGAACTGATGTTGATGCCTTGTGTGTGTGGAAGAGGCCGAAGTGGCCTTATGGACTTATGAAGGCCGAAGTTGATGGTGCCCTTATGAGAACCGATGTTGATGCCTAGTGTATGGAAGCCGAAGTTGATGATAATAATGTAGAGGCCGAAGTTGGTTGTGCCTCTTGATGGCCGAAGTGACCTTGTGCCTCTTGATGGCCGGAGTGGTTTTGTGCCCCTTGATGGCTGGAGTGGCCTCCTGCCCCTTGGAGGCCTAAGTGGCTTTGTGCCTCTTGAAGGCCAGAGTGGCCTTTAACCTCTTGAAGGCCGGAGTAAATTGAATCGATAAAGACCAACTTTGTTAAATGACCGGAGTAGATTCAACTACTTTAATCTAATTAGAGCAAGTAAACTGCCCTACCTACTTCGTTGACCTTGTAGAAGAAAAAGTACCGAGTGAGTAGCTTACCCCACTTGCTCTCACCTAACCCGTCCTCTATATAAACTGAGCTAGTTAGTGAGAAAGGGACTTGGAAGAATATAGAAGAGACGAAGAGGAAAAAGGGAGCCTTAGGCCAGGTTGATGTAAGGACTTAGAGAATCAGGTAAGTGTACTCTCAGTTTTAAGTTCAGAGAATGTTTTAAGGCAAGAGTACTTGAAGATTGTTCTATGTCATTTCTTTGATAATGATGTTCTAAATCCCATTTATTGAGTTTTGTTATGAAGCATGCAAGAATTTTTTGGTTCTGAGCTAAGTTTCATATTTTGTGAATCTGCTTTGACGAAACGGATATTTTTTTTTCCTCCAATGATTCCGTCAGTCGGGACAGAAATAAACAGCCTATACCGTAACTCAATACATGCATTCAACAATCATAACACGCAAATATAGGATCACAGATGTCATCTAGGACCCATAAAAGATATCTATGAAAATATGCAGTAGAAGCCAATCTAAAAATCTATCGAAGCATTCATATTCGTACCCAAAAACTCATTCATGCATATATAGGTGTAATGGTCCATTTACAATTTGGTATATATATTCTATTAAGACTGATTCCTCTGTGATAACTCCAAAATTACTTTAAATCTTTAAGAATCCTTTAGATTGAGCTCTAATCTTTCTTGTCAGGCACAACTCTACAGTCTTCTTTGGAGGGAAAAAAATAGTAAAATAGTGAGTCGAGGCCCAGTAAGGTACATGCAGGTATGCAGTAAAACATATATGTAGAACAGAACTCAATAAAACAGATACCGTTGAACATGAAGAAATAAATATCACAAGGAAATAGAATCACGATACAGAAGTAAAATAAAAACGATCAAGCTTCGGAAATCAGAAATCATTGCACTCATGTTTCAGAAAGCAGAAGTCGATCTTATCTCCATATTTTACAGAAATCTCATCTTTATCAGTAAAGGACCCTACTAGTAGACCCTACTAGCGGAGGGGGCGAATAATTGAAGATAGATTGTGTACATCTCCCCATAATCAATGGCAATAAACAGAACACATGATCTCACCTCATGAGATCCTTCTCCTATCCAAGGGGGCGCCGGCCAGAACAAAATAGAACAGAAGCTACCCTCCTATTATAACGTCCTGACGAGGGGCATACCACATATAACTCCATGGATAAAGTTATCATCGATTACCACCATAACGTTCTAAGGCGTGCCGGAGAACCTAACTTGACTGCATATCAGTCCTGGGTCCACAATAACAAAAACAGAAACATTTTCTTCTTATCATTTACTGAAAGCCATTTTCAGTATCAGTCGGAAACATCACTATTAACCCTTCAGAGATTGTGTACAGATATCTTAAGGCCGGTTCAAAATTCATATACTTCAAGCCGGTTTCAGATCGCAGAACTTAGTTCAAAAATCATATACTTTAAGCCAGTTTCAAATCATAGAACTTATACATTTCATTACAAAGCCGGTTTCAATTTACAATACAAGTGCCGGTTTTGAAATCACAGTGCAAATGCCGGTTTCAAAATGCTCTAAGGCCGATTCAACTTTCATGGGCAAATTTTCGATTTCAAAATGCGGTTCAACTTTCATGGGAAAATTTTCGGTTTCAAAATGTGGTTCAACTTTCATGGGCAAATTTCTGGTTTCAAAATGCGGTTAAACTTTCATGGGCAACTTTCCAGTTATAAAATGCTCTAAGGCCGGTTCAACTTACGTGGGCAATTTTCAGTTTCAAAATACGGTTCAACTTTCATGGGCAAATTTTGATTTCAAAATGCGGTTTAACTTTCATGGGTGACTTTCCAGTTTCAAAATGCTCTAAGGCCGGTTCAACTTTCATGGGCAATATCCGGTTTCAAAATGCGGTTCAACTTTCACGGGCAAATTTCTGGTTTCAAAATGCGGTTCAACTTTTATCGGTAAATTTCCCCGTTTCAAAATGCGGTTTAACTTTCATGGGCAAATTTTCGGTTTCAAAATGCGGTTCAACTTTCTTGGGCAAATTTCCGATTTCAAAATGCAGTTCAACTTTCATGGCAACTTTCCAATTTCAAAATGCTCTAAGGCCAGTTCAACTTTCTTGGGCAATTTTCGGTTTCAAAATACAGTTCAACTTTCATGGGCAAATTCCTGATTTCAAAGTGCGGTTCAACTTTTATGGACAAATTTTCGGTTTCAAAATGCGGTTCAACTTTTATGGGTAAATTTCCGATTTCAAAATGCGATTCAACTTTCATTGGCAAATTTTCGATTTCAAAAGTGCCGTATAAATGTCGGTTTCACAGCTTTATACAAGTAAGGTCAATCGATGGTCTTTATGAGAATGCAGAACAGAGTTTCCTTTAAACATGGCATTAACAAAAATTCTTCCTTAATTCAGATGATCAGAATAATATCATACATACTTTAACATAATTTCATCAAAGTCAGTTATACTTGCATTTCAAACATCAGCTTTAAAAACAGGGAGTACATTTGCATGGACTTAAAAACAGGGGGGTGTACACTTGTCTGACTGTCGTTCGCCTACCCTTGCAGACTGGAAGCTTTCTCTCCTTCTCTATTCCTTATTGTTCTTCTCGCGGGTTGCTCATGTTAGCTTCCTTGATCGAAGCTGGGTATGTATAGAGGAGGGGTTAGGCGGAGTAGGTGGGGTAAGTTACCTACCTGGTACTTCTTCTCAAAGATTTGGTGGGAGTAAGTAGGGAAAGTCACCTACTGGGTACTTCTTTTCAGACGGTAGGTGACGGGATAGTTCACTTGCTCGATTTAGTTGGGATCTAGTTGGATTTTAACCGCCCAAAGTTGTCCTTAGTTTTCCATTAATTCGGTAGCCAATTTATTATAGATTTCGTCCGGTTAACTTTCCAATTTAAAGCCAGTCAACATCTTCAAAATCCTGTCAACTTCTTTAAACCCGGTCAACTTTTTATCATTCACTCCGGCCTCTTGCACTTCCATGAAATGGTTTGGCCTTCTAGTGGCGTAAAGTTGTTCCGGTTTCATCAAAACCCTCAAGGTTTAGGCTTCAACAAAATTCCCCGATTTTAAGTAGCAATATTTTATTCTGATTTTATACCTTTTTGATTTCGGGATCTCACAATTCTCCCCCACTTAAAAGAATTTCATCCTCAAAATTAGCAAAACACCTCAATATTGAGCATTTACCTTGGACATTAACCTCAACCTTATATATGCACAGGTTTGTCACTCTTCCGCTGTGTGCTCTGATCAATCAGTTAGCTTTGATTATATCTTACTGTTACTAGTATTTTGGTTCTTTTTTCTAGCTCAGCAAAAATCCCAGCATGAAATTCAAGGTACAATTAGATTTCATGTCTTTTTCCTTTCGAACATCCAACCTATGAGATAATCTTGATTTAGACCGATTCTAAGATATCCATGCCCTAGAATTATTTCTCACAGGTCCTCAATTCACAACTAAATAAGAAGTCCTAGCTATAACAGTCTCTACGGATTCGACATAATCTCAGACCATAACTTAAGACCTCAAGACCCTAACACTTAACAGCCTAAAAATCTTCAAATCCATATACCGAGGGAAACAACTTTCACCAACCCTCATCCCGTAGTAAGATCAGAAACTGTAATTTGTATGGTTACCATAGGCTCGACGTGACTTCAGATTTATTGTTCAATTCAATACCTCTACACTCAACGGCTTTAAGATCTCGTTGGTATTTTAATGAACCAACTAATTCAATCCAAAAACCTCATCTGGAAATCACTGTGGGTGAATGATTTCTGATTTCAATCAAAAAAGTAACTCTGATAAGGGATTCCTCTCCTACTTTGCTCGTGGTGATTGCCTATTAGTATGAACTAGCAATGTCCCAATCTTCCTCGCAAGCATATCATTTATGCCAACTTACCTGATCATTGGCAAGCCTTATTACCAGAAGGTTCTACGGTTTCATCAACAGCGTCTAGTCGACACTCTTTTAATTCTACACAATTTCTTAGAGACTAACGCCAAATTCAACTTTGTTTAAACTGCTCATTTCAATAGATTAGCTTAGTCATACATACGCTCCTCAAAACCTTCATAGCCAGATTCTTAAACGGTCATCTATTGACTTAAAAAGGGCGATCCTATTTCTATTTAGGCTGAACGCCTATTCCTAACTTATTTAACCTTGTCTCTTACTCAGAATTTCATAACCTAATTAGGGGTATTGCATCTTTTACCGACTTTATTCAACTTCAGAGGTTCGTATTTCCACAAGAATCAACCCCAAACCATCAGTTCAACTTATTTGCTATGCCGACCAAATAAATCAAATATTCTTTCTTCCAGTTGTATACTCATCTATGCTACAGTTTCTAAATCTCACAAAATCCACAAAGCATACATATATCTATACAATCAGGAAATAATTCTAAAATTTTTTTTTGGCAAATAGGAAACATATAACAAAATCAAAATTTCATGATTAAAAAAATACCTTCATTCGCCTTCGGGGTGTCTCTGGCCTTGCACTGTTATCGCATTACTCTAGCCACAACAACCAACTTCTTTTCTTTCGTCCCTTTGATAACAGACAATCTTTTATCAGGTGGCCAAACTTTCCACAATTATAACATGCTCCTATGGCTTTATAACAAGATTTTCCTGTGTGCTTCTTCCTACAATATGCGCACGTAGCAATTGAACTAGTCACCGATAAAGCTTCGGTAGTGCTCTTCCCTACATCTACTATTCTTACTTTCTTGGATGACTCAGGTGGTTCTACATTTGATCTCCTACCAGGACTTGCCCAACTAGCTGCTCTTTTTACAAGTAATTTTTGTGTCTCTAACTCCTTCTCGAGTACCAAGGCCCTATCTAGGACCTCAGTATAAGCCTAAAGCTCCTGGGTCACTAATTGATTTCTAATCTCATCATTTAACCCTTGTAGAAACTTCTTCATCATCCTTGATTGATCTTCACCTATGAAAGGTACATGATGAGACAATTCGATGAACCTCGTGCTATACTCTGCTACGGTGTGACTCCCTTGCTTAAGTTCCATAAGGGCTCTTTCTCTCCAATCCTGAAGGTTAACGGGAATATACTCTTCCCAAAAAACCTCCTCAAACGTCTCCCAAGAAATTTTCCCATCCAACCATCCTATTTCTCTTTTCTTCCCAGCCCACCAATCATCGACCTCTGTTTCAAATTGATAAGTTACAAAGGTAACTCTTTCATTATCAGAATATTGGATAACGGTAAGTATTTTCTTCAATCTTCTAATCCAATTTTCTGCCTTCAGCGGATCTGCTTTCTCTAAAAATTTAGGCACCTCTTCTCTGCCTTAAACCTCTCGTACATAGCTGGAATTGGTTATGGTGCAAGAACAAGGGCCACACAATGCTGCTCCGTCTTCTCTACAACATGCGTCACTCTTTCTAGCAAGGTCACATACTCAACCTCTCAATCATGGGAGGTACTAGCACCACCCCGACCATCTCTACTTCCCCTTTCATTAGCCATCCTATATCATTGAAATCTCAAAAAGGTCGGTTGAAGGAAAGAAAAATATCCATTATTTTCATGAAATTTGATCTTAGCCTAGGGACTAATTTCTTAAGTATTCTAGTCACCTTAGTTATCCTGACCTATTCTAATAGAAACATAGTACAAAGATTCAAACCTATACTTCCGCTTTTATATCAATCAAATCCTAAAGCATCTTATCGCTCTGATACCAATTATGACGGAACGGATATTTTTTTCCTCCAATGATTCCGTCAGTCAGGACAGAAATAAACAGCCTGTACCGTAACTCAGTACATGCATTCAACAATTATAACACGCAAACACAGAATCACAGATGCTATCTAAGACCCATATAAGATATCTATAAAAATATATAGCAAAAGCCGATCTAAAAATCTATCGAAGCATTCATATTCATACCCAAAAACTCATTCAAGCATACATAGGTGTAATGGTCCATTTACAATTTGGTATATATATTCTATCAAGACTGCTTCCTCCAAAAGTACTTTAAATCTTCAAGAATCATTTAGATTGAGCTTTAGTCTTTCTCGTCAGGCACAACTCTACAGTTTTCTCTGGAGGGGAAATAGTAAAACAGTGAGTCAAGGCCCAGTAAGGTACATACAGGTATGTAGTAAAATATATATGTAGAACAGAACTCAATAAAATAGATACATTGAACATGAAGAAATAAATGTCATAAGGAAGTAGAATTACGATACAGAAGTAAAATAGAAACGATCAAGCTTCGAAAATCAAAAATCATTGTACTCATGTTTCAGAAAGCAGAAGTCGATCTTACCTCCATATTTTACAGAAATCTCATCTTTATCAATAAAGAACCCTACTAATAGACCCTACTAGCAGAGGGGGTGAATAATCGAGGATAGATTGTGTACATCTCTCCACAATCAACGGCAATAAATAGAACACATGATCTCACCTCACGAGATCCTTCCCCTATCTAAGGGGGCACCGGCCAGAACAGAACAGAAGCTACCCTCCTATTATAACGTTCTGACGAGGGGCAGACCACATATAACTCCATGGACAAAGTTAACCTCGATTACCACCATAACGTTCTAAGGAATACCGGAGAACCTAACTGGACTGCATATTAGTCTTTGGTCCACAATAACAGAAACAGAAACATTTTCTTCTTATCGTTTACTGAAAGCTATTTTCAGTATCAGTCGGAAACATCACTATTAACCCTTCAGAGATTGTGTACAAATATCTTAAGGCCGGTTTAAAATTTATATACTTCAAGCCGGTTTTAGATCACAGAACTTAGTTCAAAAATCATATACTTTAAGTCGGTTTCAAATTATAGAACTTATACATTTAATTACAAAGCCGGTTTCAATTTACAATACAAGTGATGATTTTGAAATCACAGTGTAAATGTCGGTTTCAAAATGCTCTAAGGCCGGTTCAACTTTCATGGACAAATTTTCGGTTTCAAAATGCAGTTCAACTTTCATGGGCAAATTTTCGATTTCAGAATACTCTAAGGCCGGTTCAACTTTCATGGGCAAATTTCTGGTTTCAAAATACGGTTCAACTTTTATGGAAAAATTTTCAGTTTCAAAATGCAGTTCAACTTTCATGGGCTAATTTTCAGTTTCAAAATGCAGTTCAACTTTTATGGGCAAATTTTCGGTTTCAAAATGCGGTTCAACTTTCATGGTTAACTTTTCAGTTTCAAAATGCTCTAAGGCCGGTTCAACTTTCATGGGCAATTTTCGGTTTCAATATGCGGTTCAACTTTCATGGAAAAATTTTCGGTTTCAAAATGCAGTTCAACTTTCATGGGCAACTTTCACGTTTCAAAATGCTCTAAGGCCGGTTCAACTTTCATGGGCAATTTTTAGTTTCAAAATACGGTTTAACTTTCATGGGCAAATTTCCGGTTTCAAGATGCAGTTCAACTTTCATGGGCAAATTTTCGGTTTCAAAATGCGGTTCAACTTTCATGGACAACTTTCCAGTTTCAAAATGCTCTAAGGCTAGTTCAACTTTCATGGGCAATTTCCTGTTTCAAAATGCGGTTCAACTTTCATGGGCAAATTTTCGGTTTCAAAATGCGGTTCAACTTTCATGGGCAACTTTCCAGTTTCAAAATGCTCTAAGGCCAGTTCAACTTTCATGGGCAATTTCCTGTTTCAAAATGCGGCTCAACTTTCATGGGCAAATTTTCGGTTTCAAAATGCGGTTCAACTTTCATGGGCAAATTTCGGTTTCAAAATGTGATTCAACTTTTATGGGTACATTTTCGGTTTCAAAATGCGGTTCAACTTTCATGGCAAATTTCTGGTTTCAAAAGTGTCGTATAAATGCCGATTTCACAGCTTAATAGAAGTAAGGTCGATCTATGGTCTTTATGAGAATGCAGAACAGAGCTTCCTTTAAACATGGCATTAACAGAAATTCTTCCTTTATTCAGATGATCAGAACAATTTCATACATACTTTAATATAATTTCATCAAAGTCAGATATACTTGAATTTCAAACATGAGCTTTAAAAACAGGGATTACACTTGCATGAACTTAAAAATAGGGGCGTGTACACTTGCCTGACTGTCATTCGCCCACCCTTACAGACTGGAAGCTTTCTCTCCTTATCTACTCCTTACTGTTCTTCTTGTGGGTTGCTCATGCCAGCTCCCTTGATTGAAGCTGGGTATATATAGAGGAGGGGTTAGGTGGAGTAGGTGGGATAAGTTACCTACCTGGTACTTCTTCTAAGAGATTTGGTGGGAGTAAGTAGGGCAAGTAACCTACTAGGTACTTCTTTTCAGACGGTAGGTGATGGGGTAGTTCACTTGCTCGATTTAGTTGGGATCTAGTTGGATTTTAACCGCCCAAAGTTGTCTTTAGTTTGCCCTGAATTTGGTAGCCAATCTATTATAGATTTTGTCCGGTCAACTTTTCCACTTAAATCCGGTCAACATCTTCAAAATCCGGTCTACTTCTTCAAACTCGGTCAACTTTTTATCATTCACTCTGGCCTCTTGCACTTCCATGAAATGGTTCGGCCTTCTAGTGGCTTAAAGTTGTTCCGGTTTCATCAAAACCCTCAAGGTTTAGGCTTCAACAAAATTTTCCGATTTTAAGTAGCAATATTTTATTCTGATTTTATACCGTTTTGATTTCGGGATCTCACATCTGTATTTCCTGACTTTGACTTCATGTTTTAGCACATGCTTTATTATTTAACTTACAATCGAATTTTTCTTTGCATGAGTATAACCCTTTAACTTTGACTTTTATATGTTGACTCATATTCTGTTCATTTCATGACCAGATTGCTTTACATGTAAATCCTATATAGAAATTGGAATGATAAAAAAAAATAGAAGGCCTTTTGAAATTGAACGGAGCATAGAATACGTGAACTTTGAATTGGCCTTGAAATATGATAAATTTTGTTAGAACTTTGAATAAGTACTTTGGACGTAGAACTATGATATAGTCAGATAAGGTTCTCCAGCATGCCTTAGAACGTTACAGTGGTAATCAATGGTAGTTTCGTCCATAGAGTGATACGTGGTCCGCCCCTCCTTGGGACGTAAAAAGAAGACAAAAATATGAAACTTTGGACTTTAGATTCTAAATGGAAATGGAAATAGAGATGGATATGATTTGGAACTATGGCCTTTGATTGTGTGGAGTGAACACAATTTACCATTGATTACTCTCCCCCTTTGCTGGTAGGGTCTACTAGCCTAGGTTCCTTTGAATAATGGAAATGATATGGCATTATGGACTCAAAAATTTTGCCCTGCACAAGAACTTCGGAAATTGATATTGCATTGTAAACTTCGGATTTTGACACTGGACTTTATACTTCGAAAAAATTAACATTAAAATATGGAATTTTGTACTCCGAAAAATTGCATGGAACTGTGAACTTCAGAAAATGGCATCGAATCGAGAACTTCATAATCAGTATTAATCATGAATCCCGGTATTTTCTATGACTCCATGTTATTGCATTCATGATTTATATAACATGTTTTTATTACCTTACTGAGTTTCGGCTCACTCTATTATAATTTTTTCCTCCGATGAGACTGTATAATTAGTACCAGATGAGCAGGAATAGGCAAAGCCTAACAAGGAGGAATTTTGGAATCGGAAAGCCGGTTGAAGATTTTTGAAAATTTTGATGGCCTTAAATGTACTTATCTTAAACTATGAACGAATGAATGGCATGCTTCCACTTGTATACATTTTGGAATAAAATTGCTTCCGCCTTTAACTTTTGGTTATAATCAGGTTTTAGAATGGCATCTCTATCTGAATTTTGGTTTAATGAAATGAAATGTCAAAAGAGTTGGAGCCGTGAATATTACATAGTGTTGGATGATCCCGTGAATGCATTATGAATATGTA
>JAODPA010000532.1:0-14269 GCA_025585075.1 Nepenthes mirabilis | reverse complement strand
AAACAAAAATTAAATAACTTAATTGAACATACAGTGTTGCTTAAAACATTATACAATACTGATATATAAAATTACTAATGGGTCAAGAGAAAAGTCTGTCAAAGGATTCGACTCATAATAAAATAAAGATTTAATCGGTTCATATAGCCCAAAATTTATAGGTAAACCTGTCGATCTTATTCATACAGTTTATTTCCTATCTTATTTACCAAATTTATCCAACTCCAGTCGACTGGAATAGACAACTTTCCTATCTTATTTGATTCAAGGACTCGGTTGCTAGTCAGGAACTACTAGCCGAACAACATCTTCTTATTCATTTGGACAGTTCTTTAGACAGGTGATAGAAAAGATCAACTATCCTTAATTTCTATATAAACCCCGTTTTCCTAATAGAAAATGGGGAGGACACTCAACTAAGAAGCTATCAAAAGACAATCTTAAGACGGTTCAAGCGCACACTCTCTCTTTCATTTAGATGCTTCAAGCGTACTCTCGCTCTTCCATTAAGACACTTTCTACTAAATATACATCACAAAACCATTTTTATAAATATTTTTATTTTATGTCATCTCTTTTCTTTCCACAAAGAAAGATTACTGATTTGAGTATTAAAAAATATATCGGGGAGTGAGTCTCGTCAATCCTTTGACTGTATATTTATTGTGTTATACGAGATATAGATTCGAAGTATAAGGAGATCGAACCCGTGATAGATTTATCGGACACTGAGAAATAATTCTTGACTTTCTAATCCAAATAATAATTTGGATTCAAAAACATACCATTGGCACCATCTGTGAAAAACAACTAAAAGTTTGACTATCACACTCCGACCAAAAACAACATAGTGAACACACGAATACAAGTCAGCATGCCGATCAGAGATACAATCTCGGCAGCTGCTCTGCTATGGACAGTTGGGTGGATAATCATTTCGACCCCTATGTGGTGCACTTGCGATGAGGATGGGCGATATCTCCAATGCCGTCTAAACCATTTGCACACGACGTGACAAGCGATCAAAAGTATGATAGACCATGTCCTAATATTCGTTAACAACTTGATTCAAAGACATACCATTGGCACCATCTGTGAAAAACAATTAAAAGTTTGACTATCACACTCCGACCAAAAACAACATAGTGAACACGCGAATACAAGTCAGCATGCCGATCAGAGATACAATCTCATATGGCAGCTGCTCTACTGTGGACAGTTGAGTGGATAATCATTTCGACCCCTATGTGGTGCACTTGCGATGAGGATGGGTGATATCTCCAATGCCGTCTAAACCATTTGCACACGACTTGACAAGCGATCAAAAGTATGATGGACCATGTCCTAATATTCGTTAACAACTTGATTACAAACAAATATCCATACTAAAGAAGATCAAATAATCCGTTGGACGTAAAACTTCTATGTTAATACCTTGATCAAAACCTACAATAGTAAAGGTGACAAACACAGGACGCAAAAACAAATGTCACATATCCATGGCTTCGACAATGATACAAATGTCGACGACGACGTTGGACCTAATTAAGGATGGATGCCTGCTAAAAATCAATCCAATATATATATACATATCCAACAATATTCACGGAAGTAAAAACACATTCATAACAAACTTTTTCCATAACTTGCACAATGTGGCACGTCCTATTTTACTTCGAAAAAAATAATCTAACACAAAAAGATAATAATCCTATCCAAGATAAATTATAAAACCAGTAGCTTCAAACAACACAAAAATAACATACGGGCTAACAATATTGCCTAGAGATTTCATAATACATCAAAACTCATGTTCAGAACTATCCTAACTAACTTACAATAAGCAAACCGGCCAAAACTTGTCCAATATAGAGCAATACATCGACAACAAAACAAACAAGCCTAAACTCTTCCAAATCTTCAATCTTGCTCGTCGGGTATGAACTTTGTATCTCTTGCTCATCTGAAAATTAGTAAAAATAACAAGAAAGTGAACCAAATGCTTAGTAGTCACAATTTAAAAAGGAACATGCATACTTTTAATTTAAATATAGATCAGAAGAAAAATAGGAATCGTGATCGTGTGCAAAGGCTTAAACATGTACAAAAGTCTTCATAATACATCTCCAATATTATTATCTTTATACTTAGCCAGAAACATGCTTAAATCTTTTTTTTCCTTAGGGACCAGAGCCGGTAAGCCTTATCAACTAAAGGAACGGACTATCGAAGAAAGGATTGTATATGCTTCCACACAATCTAATACCTGACACTCCTATTCAACAATAAGAGGTAGGCGGTTTACATGTCTATCTATAGACGTGATCAGCACCGCTTTTCTCTCCCCTGTGGTTCTAAAGGGGTAGTCATCGATATACCACTACATTATCCTAAGGCATGCCAAAGAATACTACTCACTGAATGATCCTTAATCCAATTTCTTAGCTTATCTTAAGGGAAACTCCACACTTAACTTCATATCACTTAAGTTCTCCCTCTTTGGAGAACGGTTCATAAATCTTAACAAATTGCGAGTTCCCTTTCATACTTTCATAATTCTTTTCAATATATACATACTTGTTTCTTGTCATATGGTATTTATATAACTTTAAATACATGCATAAACTGACATGGAGCTTAGAAAAAACAAAGAAAATTTTACTACATTGTACAAAACAGAAAGATTATAATTTTCAAACCATAAATTTTACATACAAGATAATCAACATAATTTTTCGGACATATAAGACAACATATATGAAATATTTGTGATAAAACATCAAATAACTAGAAATGAAACGTTCATGAAGTTAGGGTTCCAGTTTTCAAAACTACATTTCACATAAACCCGAAAATCACGAGAGAAAACCACATACGTAGGGTTAAGGTTTTGGATTTAACACAATACTTCATATAAAATTTGAAATCGGAAGAGAAATCGACATATATGCATATTTAACACATGTATACTTTAACATCTAAGTTTGGATAGGTATTTAAATAAAAATACCTAAAAGAAATGGTAAGAAACGAGCAACATGAGAAGGAAAAGTATAGGAGTGCACTTGTCACGATCCGATCTACGAGTTTCTCAACTAGTTTCACCTCGAAAACAGACCGGAGAGTTTCG
The DNA here is from genome assembly GCA_025585075.1 of Nepenthes mirabilis. NCBI lineage: Eukaryota > Viridiplantae > Streptophyta > Magnoliopsida > Caryophyllales > Nepenthaceae > Nepenthes > Nepenthes mirabilis. The sequence continues at coordinate 11,139 of JAODPA010000532.1, read as the reverse complement.
ATCTCCTTTTCTCCCTCTTCCCTTTCATGCTCTCTCTGTCTCCTCTCTTTCGTCTTTCTACAAAAAAGATAAAAAGTTGAGCGCGCGGGTTTAAATAACTGGACTGGAGCTCAAGTGCTAATCGGGCGCCCCTTAGGTGTGGCACCACTGGGTTCCGTGCTCGGTGCGGCTTGGGCACAAAACCACTAGTTTTCGCGTTCTAGCGCTCTTCGAGTGCTCCTTAGACGTAACCCAAAACCGACCCCAATTCGATTTTTTTTCATGTTTTTCCACATCCAATAACCACAATTTTGATGATATTATCTTATTAATCACAATTATCATAAATTGAAAATGTGAAGCTTACAATCCTCCTCTCCTTATAAAATTTTGTCTTTGAAAGTTAAACCGAAATCACATCCTTATTGTAGAAACAATTGCAGGCACTTGCTCCGAATCTCATCTTTCCACTCCCACGTAACTTCCCCGAAAAAGTGGTTCATCCACAAAATCTTAACCAACAAGATGGTCATCGTCTGAAACACTTGGTCTCTACGACCCAAAATCTGAACCAGTTCCTCAACATATGATAAATCGTCACTTATCCTCAACGATTCAAATTCGATGACGTGAGACAGGTCATGAACGTACTTTCGGAGCATTGATATATGGAACACATTATGCACTTCGACTAAGTGGGATGGCAAAACCAACTTGTAGGCTACTTCACCAATCTTTTCTAAGATTTCGAAAGGTCTAATAAGCCTCGGTATTAACTTTCATTTCATTTCAAATCTCAAAATCTCCTTAGACGATGATACCTTCAAAAACACAAAATTGACAACCTCGAAACTTAGCTCTGACCTTCTCCAGTCCGCATAACTTTTTTGTCAACTTTGAGCAACCTTTAGCTTCTTATAAATCAATTTAATCCTATCTGATATCTATTTAATGAACTCTGGCCCCATAAGCCTTCTATCACCAGTCTATTCCTAATGAATCAGGGAATGGCACTACCAACGATACAAAGTCTTAAACAAGACAATTCTGATACTCACTTAAGAACTATTATTATATGTGAATTATGTCAACGGTGGATACTTATCCCAATGACCTCTTAGATTTAGGACCACAGCTCTCAACATGTCTTCTAAAGTCTGAATCGTTCTCTCCGATTGACCATTTGTTTGACGATGATAAGCCATACTGAATTTTAAATTTATTCCCAACTCGCGATGCAAACTCTCCCAAAATTTAGAAACAAAACTCAGATCTCGATCAAACACAATGGACACTGGTACATCGTGCAGTCTGACAATTTTATTAATATACAATCTGGCTGATTGATCCCTTGAAGTAGTTTGAATAGCCAGAAAATGCGCTGACTTTGTGAACCGATCAACAATTATCCAAATGTCATTATAATTTCTGGGTGTCCTCGACAAACCCATAACAAAATCTATCGATATATCTTCCCACTTTCAGCTAGGAATGGGCAACGGTTGCAACCAACTATGTGGCTTCTTGCACTTAGCCTTCAGCTACAGATAAATCAAGCATTTCCCAATAAAAGCTACAATTTCTCTTTTCATGTTCATCTACCAAAAGCTAATACATCTTATTGATTCTTGGATAATTTGTGCACTTAGATCGGTGGGCTTTCTTTATAATTTTCTCTTTCAATTCTCAAATATTTGGCACACAAATCCGATCCTTAAACCTCAAGACTCCGTCTGTCTGAAAACTAAAATCAGCTTGGGAATCCCAATCAAGATCTCTGGCAATGTCCACTCATAATGGATCATCCATCTGGCTCTCTTTAATCCTTCCTAAAATCTCCAGTTGAACTTCAAAGAATGAAACCATTATTTGGTTGTCTCGGACATGCCTCTTGATATCACATTGCCACATACACTCAAGTATCTCTATTTCCTTAATCCTCAAAGTGGCCATAAAGCTAGCTCGACAACTTAGAGTATCAGCCACGACATTTGTCTTTCCATGTTGGTATTGAATTTTATAATCATAATCCTTAAGGAAATCCATCCATATTCTCTATCTCATATTCAACTCCTTTTAATAAAATAGGTATTTGAGGCCCTTATAATCGGAGAATGCCAAAAATTTCTCACCATACAAGTAGTGCCTCCAAATCTTCAAAGCAAAGGTCACCACTACCAACTCTAAATCGTGGGTTGAATTATTTTTCTCATGAGTCTTTAATTGCCTTAACCAATATGCCACCACTTTCCCAGACTGTACCAAAACACAGTCTAAACCAGTCTTAAATGCATCACAATATACTACAAATCCGTCAGGTCCTTTGGGAATTCTTAGAATTGGGGTGGACATCAACCGATTCTTCAATTCCTGGAAACTAAGTTTACATTTATCCATCCAAACAAATTTAGTCTCCTTCTGCGACAAAGGGGTCAACAACATTGCAATCCTCAAAATATCCTCTACAAATCTTCGAAAATAACCAGCCATTCTCAAAAAACTGTTGACTTCAGTCACCGTCGTCGGTCGGCTCAAATTCAAAACAACCTTAATTTTCTTCGGATCCATCGAAATGCCTCCATTTGAAATGATATGTCCCAAGAATATCACCTCCTCGAGCCAAAATTCATACTTCTTTAACTTGGCTCAAGTGTTTTTAAAGATAGACCTCCAATCGGGTTATCACAAATTAAGAATAATACTGCTTTCCAATTGAGGTATGGGCATAATGAGTTTTTGGTTATACCGCTTGGATTACCGAATGCCCTCACAGTGTTTATGAATTTGATGAATCGGGTATTCCAGCCATATTTGAATCAGCTCATAGTGGTGTTTATCGATGAAATATTGATCTACCCAAGGATTTATGAAGAGTACAAGACACATTTGAGGATTGTACTCCAAACACTCCTGATAATCGATGCACACCGCGGCAATGGATACTTGATCTTGATGGTGATCTTGTTTGACTCCCGATAATCAATGCACAATCTCAATGACCCAGCCTTCTTCTTTACGAACAACATCGAGGCTCCCTGTAGCGATACAGTTGGCTTAATGAATCCTTTGTCCAGAAACTCTTACAACTACTACTTCAATTCCTTTAACTCCACCAGGGCCATTCTATACAATGTCTTTGAAATTAGTGCCGCTCCGGGCACAAGCTCTATCTCAAACTCTATCTAACGATGCAGAGGTAAACCAATCAATTCTTCTAGAAAAATATCCTTGAATTCACAAATCACTAGGATATCTCTCACCGGCACGTTATGACTTCCAATCGTGCTAACACAAGCCAAATAGGGTTGACACTCGCTTGCAATCAAATGATGAGCATGCAAGGTCGAAATCAAATACGGAGATCCTTCCTACACTATGCCTTAAAAATAAAAGGACTCACGACCCGAAATATAGAAATGAACCCTCTTTTGGAAACAAACACTAGCATGATAACTGGCCAACCAATCAATGCCTAGGATTACATCAAAATCATACATCTCAACTAAGATCAAACCCACCGGTAACTGAAGCCCATTAACGCAAACATCACACCCCGAGTACACAATATTGGTGACCGGAGACAAACCCGTAGGTGTTGACACCACCAAAGTATATTCTAAAATCCTCAAATGAGACAAAAGATGGCAAACAAATTTGAGGGATACAAATGAATGCGTGGAGCCCGAATCTAAAAGCACATGAGCTGAAGTATTGAAAATAGCGATGGTACCTTCCACGACATTAAGCGATGCTTCCGCGTCCTTTGCTGTAACCGCGAATGCTCGACCCACCATGTTAGGCTTATTAGCTACCGGTCTCTTTGGGTGGGGGCAATCGTTGATCACATGGCCTTGCTAGCCACAGTTAAAACAGGCTCCTAGCAATTTGAAAGATGGCCTCCCTCCATGCATTCTCCCACAATGGGGACATACGAGTAGGGCTAGCTGTGGGCTCGGCACCTTCAGACTTCCTGCCTCTTTCTTCTAATTTTCCATGGTCTTCCCCTTCTTCTAGAATCCTCTAAATCCCAAACTCTGGCCCCCTGGCTAAACGTTTTCTTTTCAAAGAATTTTATATTCTCCAACTCCTTCTTGAACAATAAAGCACAATCCAAGATGTCTCCATACGTTTGCAATTTGTGGGTGATGAGTTGCCTCCAAATCATGTCTCCTAACCCTTGCTGAAATTTTTGTGCTTTCATGGACTTATCAGGAATCAAATGTAGAGTATAACGAGATAACTCCGTAAACTTCACATCATACTCAACTATGATACAATTTACCTGTGAAAACCGCAAAAACTCATCCTCCTACTCCCGGAGGCTAGTGGGAAAGTACTTCTCCATAAAAGCTTGTTCAAATATATCTCACGTAAGTTGGTGGTCCTCCAGTCCCAAAGCTCTCTTCTCTAAAGACCACCAATAGTCCGCTTCTCCCTCCAGCTTGTAGGTGGCGAACGTCACCTTGTCTTCTTCAAGGTATCGAATCATCGCAAACACCTTTTCAACCTGCCGAATGTAATTCTCAGCTTTTGTAGGATCCGAATCTCCCATGAATTCTGGCACCTGTTCATTCGTAAACCGATCGTAAGTGGTCATCCTTAAATTTCCTTGAGTTGGGTGACGTTGCCCATGAGCCATAATCTCCATAATATCGACCATTCTCCCCATGATACTAAGATACTCCTCTTCTCGGTCCAGTCTTGAGCTAGATCCAACTCCTCTACCATGACCTGTCATGGTTTCAATCCTGTTATTCAAACATTAAAAACTCAGTTAGATCACCTTTTCCACCTAAAGTTTGACTTAAGATCCTAACTCCATCAACATATAAATCAAATCATAGGTCAATTTCAATCAAACTTAGATCTCGAAACAACATCAACTAGACTAGGACCACAAACCGACACGGGTCAAACCTAATTATTTAAGGCACCTCCTTAACCTTTCTCTGACACCACCTTCTTTGACATACCACATCCTAACATCCGTAAATAATTTGATTACAAACAAACATCTATACTAAAGAAGATAAAATAATCCCTTGGACGTAAAACTTCCACATCAATACCTCGACCAAAATTTACAAATAACAAAGATAACAAACACAGGACCTAGAAACAAACGTCACACATCCGTGGCTCTAACACCGACACAAACATCGACGATGACATTAGGCCTGGTTAAGGATGGATGCCTACCAAAAATCAATCCAATATATATATATATATACACACATATCTAATAATATCCACAAAAGTAAAAACACATCCATAACAAACTTTCTCCATAACCTGACGACATGAAACTTCTTATTTCACTTCCACAAAAAATAATCCAACACAAAAAAATAATAATTCTGTCCATGATCAATCACAAAACCGATAGCTCCAGACAACACTAAAATACCATACGGGCTAACAATATTGTCGAGAGATTTCATAATACATCAAAAATCATGACCGAAACTATTCTAACTAACCTACAATAAGCAAAATAGCCTAAACCTATCCAATATACAGCAATGCATTGACAACAGAACAAACAAGCCTAATCTCTTCCAAATCTTCAATCTTGCTTGCTAAGTATGAACTCTTACGTCACCTGTTCATCTGAAGGTTAGAAAAAATAGTAGAAAAGTGAGTCAAATCCACAATATATAAAGAAATATGTATACTTTTAATTTAAATACATATCAAAAGGAAAATAGAAATTGTGATCATATGTAAAGGCTTAAACATGTACAAAAGTCTTCATAATAAATGTCTAATATTCTTGTCTTTATAGTTAGCAAAAAATATGATTAAATCTTACTTTTCTTTAGGGACCAAGGCCACTAGATTTTACCAATTAAAGGAGCAGATTATTGAAGAAAAAATTCTGTTTGTTTCAACACAATCTAAGGCCTCACGCTCCTATTCAATATCCAGAGGTGGGCAGTCTACATATCTTCCTATAGACGAGGCTAGGCACCGCTTTTCTCTACGCTGTGGTTCTAAAGGGATATTCATCGATATACCATTACATTATCCTAAGGCATACCAAAGAATAGTACCCACTAAATAATCCTTGGTTTAATTTCTTAACTTATCTTAATGGAGACTTCACACTTAGCTACATATCACTTAGTTCTCCCTTTTTGGAGAACAGATTATAAATCTTAATAAATTGTAGAGTTTTCTTTCATACTTTCATAATTCTTTTTAATACATATATAGTTTTTCTTATCATGCGGTATTCATATAACTTTAAATACATGTATAAATTGACATGAAACTTAGGAAAAACTAGAAATTTTTTACTACAATGTACAAAACAGAAACATTATAATTTTTGGACTATAAATTTTACATACAAGGTACCCAACAAAATTTTTTGGACATATAAGGAAACATTTATGAAATACATGTGATAAAATATCAAATAACTAGAAATGAAACATTTGCGAAGCTAGGGTTCCGGTTTTCAAAGCTACATTTCACATAAACCCGGAAATCAGGAGAGAAAGTCACATGGGTGGGCTTACAGTTACCGATTTAACACAATACATAAATTTTGAAATCGAAAGAGAAATCGACATATATGTATATTTAACACATGTATACTTCAACATCTAAACTTGGATGGGCATTTAAACAAAAATGCCTGGAAGGAACGGTAAGAAATGAGCAACAAGAGAAAAAAAAGTACAGGAGTGCACTTGCCTCGACCCGATTTACGAGTTTCTCAACTAACTTCATCCTAGAAATGGACCCGAGAGCTTCGATCTCCTCTTTTCTTTCTTCACCTTCGCGGTCTCTCTCTCCTCTCTTTCCTCTTTCTGCAAAAATGATGAAAAGTTGACCGCACGGGTTTAAATACCCAAACTGGCATTTGAGTGCCAGTCAAGTGCCGCTTGGGCACGACACCCAGGTTTCTGTGCTCTAGCACACTTCGAGCGCGCCTCAGGAATGGCTCGAAATTGATCCTAATTCAATTTTTTCCCACATTTTTTCATATCTAATGACCTTAATTTTAATTATATTATCTTATTTAACCACAATTATCATAAATTAAAAATGTGAACCTTACAGATGGGGGCTCCATCTTCCGCCTTCAAAATAGCGACATCCAACAGAGCTAGGAGACTTAGTCCTATGAAATATTGAAGTTACCGGCAAGAATACCAACTAGAACAAACTCTTACCTAATTGAAAAGGGTCTTTCCTTTTCTCCGTTATTCTCTGAAATAGGGTATACTAATTACGCACCCATAATAGCAAACTTGTCCCTAGGACATGGAATACCTTTCACCTCAAAAAATATTATCTGTAAATATTCGTGTGGCTAGGTAAAGTTAGTGTGTGTCATTTGAAATACTTATAAAATGTATTATATTTTATAAATAAAATAATTATTTATTTATTTTTTGTTCATGTCAATATTTTTTTGTCATTTTATAAAATTACACGATCTAAAGTGCTCCTAAGCCAGGTGAGGTACATTCACCTATCTCTCGAACCACCACTTGGTGGTCAATAAAACTCGGTTATATTATCGAGCGGCTCTAATGAGGTCAAATTGTAAAACTTGGTCACGGTATCAAGTTGCCCTCATGAGGCCAAAAGCTAAAAACTTATGGTGCTTCATTAAAATATGAATACAAAGACCTTCAATTAAAGGAGATAATATTGTCAGCTGACCATGATCCAAAAAATTTAAATCAGACACACTAGAACTCTGATACCCTTTGGTATGTCCGGAGATAGAAGCCACACATAGATGACGACTTAAGCCATCTCAAGAGCCTGATATTTAAATATATAATGCCCGACTAACATATATATATACATGTATGTATATATATACATGTATACATAAAGAGAGAGAAAGAAGATGGACACAATTGTAACAAGGTCATTTTATTCATTTACAAAAATGTTACAAGTACAAGATAAAAAAAATATTTATTCTAAAGGGGGATTGTCATAAGGCTGTGAGGTCTCTGATAACGGTTCCCAGGACTCCACATCATCTCTGAGATGGTACAACATATTTGATCTATTTCAAGCACTAGAGTTCCTCGGATGGAATATGGGTATGTGAATGCTAGGAACCACCAACTTAATGATGTGTCAGCAAAGGCCGATACTGTCCAAATATTTATACTCCATCACCTGCTTGATATCATTCAGACTAATAGAATTTCAAAACTCACCCTCTAATCTAAAGTTTTAGTCACTGAGAAGAGCGTACTTTTGCTTCCTCTCAGACAGCTTGTATTCGAGACAGAAAACACGCTCCTCCGAGGCCAAAAACTTATCTTTCTTGATTTAACTATGAGATAGGCGGCCGACGGTGGCCATGAGACAATGAACCAGATCTTAAAGTTGCAAGAAAAGAACAAGTTAGCAACTGTAAAAACTATAGAGAAGCTCGGCCAATACCTCAAAGAAGGATGAGCTCCCTGTGGAAGTATCACTCGTAGAAACCTCTAAAATTTCGTGGACCTCTAGCTCCGAGGGCTCTACAGTGGTCACTTCAATTGCCTCACTAACTCCTTCAGCAAAAACATCCTCTTGGGCCTCAAGGGTTAGGGGCTCGGAACCAGATGTTCCAACTGCTGTCTTGGATGCTACTTCCCCCTCGATCTCGGACTTGGGGGCCTCTAAGCATGGCACATCTGTCACCTTTACTCGTCCTTCGGCCTCGTCTTCATCTCTAGCCTCGAATGTTGGAGGCTTAGAAGAAGGTGCCTCGATAATCTCAACAGGAAGTTCCGGGATAACCGCCTCTACGATGTTGGCCTCCAAAACCTCGACTTGAGGCACCTTCTCAACCTCCTCAGGCTGAGTCTCATTGATCCAAGAAGCATCCTTGGCAAAGTTGGCAGGAAAATCAAGCAAAGGCTCCTCGGACAATGATGGTAGAATGGTCGGAACCCCAGATGAAGTAAGGGTTGGAGTTAGAATAGGAATGTCTTTAACTCCAACCTCACTATCACCCATTACAGTAGACTTTGAAAGCTCACAGCCTTCATCTGATCCAATAGCCCCAAACGTTTGGGCTGAGGAAGAAGTAGGTATTAGGCCTAGCCTCACTGATGGCCTCTTTCTCCTAACAAGTTGGTTGATGATGGCTTCATCGTCGAAGGAAGACCCGGCCGAGGTCTCCTTATGCTCGGGCACCTAGGCCGAAGGGTTGCTTATTTTTAGAGACCTCTGTTTTCTCTTCAACTTTCTCTTAGGAACCAACAATATTTGAGGCACGTCCGACCCCTCCAAAAGAGGCTCCCATTTGGCCTAATCCAGAAACTCAACCAGCAGCCATCAGTACTTCTTGTAATTATTGTAAGAGTCGACTTTTTCCTTAATAAGATATGTCAATGTCTTAACTGGCTTCTTCTCATGCTCAAGTACTTCAGTATTGAAAGACGCTAAACTCAGCCCCATACATTAGAGAGCTCCCATCCAAAGGGAGTTAGCAAAAAGAAGAACTGGTCTTTCTATCTTTTCATTGAGTCAGGATTTTTTCCACTCAACACAAACTTAGGATGAGGAGAGGCCAAGATCTAATCTACTCCATGATGAAATTTAAAAATTACTTTTACAGCCTTGGAATCCAATACCAGGTCATGAATATGTGTAAAAGTATACATAGAAACTAAATACCTAACGGTGTTGGGTTGCAACCTTGCAACCAGGATATAGAGAGCCATCATGATTCTATATAGCTCTGGTGCTTTTAGAAATCAGAGCCCTCCTTTAAAATGAGTCTCATATATAGTAATGTATCCCTTTGGTGGAGAATAAGCACAACCACCCACTCCAGGCAAGAGATATACCAACAAGCTCAGAATCTTGTACTGAGTACGATAGTAGTCAATGTCGGCCGATGTGAGAACTGGATAGATGTCGTTAACTCCAAGAGCCATTAGGAAAGATTGCAAAATTTTGAAAGGAATAAGAAGACGAAAGGGATTCGAGGAGAGTAAAGAATGGAAGGCTTTTAAAAAAGTGTGGAAATGGAGGATTTCAAACAATTTAGAGTAAAGCTCTTTGAGTCGAAACGACGCCGTAAGAGAAAAATTTAAAAAGACGCACCTCATCATGACCACAATATGTGTCAACACCCTATAAGCTGTGCAGCACGTCAATTGTCTGAAGTCAATATTAATGATTGGTACAATTTCGAGAACGGTATGGGACTCGAAGAAACTCGCATTTAATAATGATGCTGACGACACAAATGAAATCCATCGGACTAGGAACCCTCTTCTGGACATCTAATGAAACTTATCGGACTAAGAGTCATCATTCATCCAACCAATGAAGTCCTTCAGACTAAGGTCATGGATTTGAACAACGAATTATCCTCAAATATTATACCAGAAGGCTGAATTTTAAAGCCTCCTGGTATAAGAGACTAATGATAGGTATAATTGCTAACGGCCCAAAAAGAAAGTCTATTAAAGGATCTGGCCCATAATAAAATAGAAACCCAATTGACCCATATAGCCCAAAATTGGTAGGTGAGCTTATCTGTTTTATTTGGACAGTTTATTTCCTGAAAAAACGGAACTAACTCCAACCGATCGGAACAGACAACTTTTCTCTCTTATCTAGTTCAACGGATTTTGTTGTCAGTCAGGAACCCTGCTCGAATAGCATCTTCTTATATATTCGAGCGGTTCATTAAACGGTTGTTAGTAAAGATCAATTGCCCCCACTTTCTATATAAACATCTCCTTCCCAATAGGAATGAGAGATGACACTCAACTAAAAAGCTAACAAAAGACAATCTTGTAACACTTCAAGCACACTCTCCCTCTTTCATTAAGACGCTTCAAGTGCACACTCTCTTTTTTATTAAGACGCTTTCTACTAAGCTATATCACAAAACCATTTTTATAAATATTTTTATTTTACATTATCTCTTTTCTTTCCATAAAGAAATATTATAGATTTGAGCGTCGGAGGATATACCGGAGTGTAAGTCCGACCAATCATTTAACTGTATATTTATTGTGTTGCACAGATTCAGATTCGGAGTATACGGAGATTGGATCTGTGTCAAATCTATTGGACAGTGAGAAATAGTTTTTGGCTTCTTAATTAGTATAGTAATTTAGATTCGAAGACGTAACAGATACCATGTCATTTAATAGTAGTCTTAACTTTTTA
>JAODPA010000521.1:0-14270 GCA_025585075.1 Nepenthes mirabilis | reverse complement strand
CAGTGACCTTATTGCGCCCGGCAGCACTGCTGTCGCGGCCAGCTATGTGACGACCCGTACTTAATTACACAAATAAAGTCACCGTCAGGTCTTAAAAAGATAAATAATATTAATGGATATAAAAATTTTTCTTTTCTTTTACACAAGATTGACTGAGACCAAACTGCATGAGTTGGCCTTCCGATAATTCCACACCAGGCTGGCCAACATTTAGCCGGACTTGAAAGTCTGAGATGTTTATTAAACCTTTCCATAACATTAACCATAAGAAATCACGGAAATATACTAACAACATTCATAGAGTCTTAAACAGTGGAATCATTTTACAAGTCTTCTCAAAACATCAAAAATATTTAAACAAGCTCTTTATTGATCAGCTCCGGTCATCAAAGCCATCTTGTCACTTTATAAGGCCTTACTCAACTTTGTCCTCCATAAGCCTTTCGTCATCTGAAAATAACAAGAGTGAGCTACAAAGCCCAGTAAAATACTCACATGCAGAAAATATAAATATATATACATAAGCGAATATAACTTAGCATACGAAAATCATCATGTCTTTAGTTCGGAATTTCCTTAGTCTTTTTCCTTATTATCTTATCTTCTAAAAATTCATAAAATCATTGAAAATTCTTATCATCTTTAGGACCGGACGGGAGCGGACAACATTGAAAACGGGTTGTGTGTAACCCCACAACCTAAAGCCGTATCCCCTCATTATGCTCCCCGGGACGGGAGGTAATGCCTTTAACCGGGCATACGGGGCTGTAGTCCATAGTTCTTATGCCACCAGAAAGTCCCCTCCCGTGGCCCAGGAGGCAATTCTCGAGTGTCACTCCAATATCCTTCATCCATCTTTAATAGCAAGCTTAATGGAAACTCGGTTCTTAGTTCATGTTCTTTAATGGCCATCCATCATAGTTCGAAAGTCTTAGAGTCCCACTTGTTGTCTGTATTACATGCATTTTCATATAGCCTTGTTATTTACTTCATCAGTTGAAGTCTGTATAATCTTAAAGCCGAAGTTCCTTTCAAAGCCTGAGTTCATTTCTTAAAAAGGTGAAGTTCAAAATCTGAAGTTCTTTTCAAAAGTTGGAGTTCTTTTCTAAAATCCAAAGTTCTTAAAAATCGGAGTGATCTTTCTTCAAAATCCGGAGTTCTAAAACCGGAGTGACTTTTCTTTTAAAATCCAGCGTTTAAAACCGGAGTGACTTTTCTTTTAAAATCCGGAGCTCTAAGGATGGAGTGATTTTTATTTAAAGGACGAAGCTCTTTTTTTTAAAAGGACGGAGCTCTTTTTCGTAAAAAGGACAGAGTGCTTTTTCTTCAAAAGGACGGAGCTCCTTTTTGTAAAAGGACAGAGTGCTTTTTCTTCAAAAGGACGGAGCTCTTTTTCGTAAAAATGACGGAGTGCTTTTTCTTTAAAAGGACGGAGCTCTTTTTTGTAAAACGACGGAGTGCTTTTTCTTCAAGAGGACCGAGCTCTTTTTCTGTAAAAGGACGGAGTACTTTTCTTCAAAAGACGGAGCACTTTTCTGTAAAAGGACGGAGTTCTTTTCTTCAAAAGGCGGAGCTCTTTTTTGTAATAGGACAAAGTACTTTTCTTCAAAAGGTGGAGTTCTTCTTCAAAGGCGGAGTACTTTTCTAAAAAGGGCGGAGCTCTTTTTCAAAGGCGGAGTACTTTTTCTTCAAAAACATACAATTATCATAGTTCATATAAATTGACAGATAATCACACAAAACCGAACGTCATGAAGTCTTTTCCTTAAACATGCACTTATCGACAAATAATCATACTTTAAGCATCAGATATGAAAAGAACAGAATAAACATCATATAAGTTCATATAATATCAAATATACTAGCATAGAAGTCATGCATAATCATGAACTTGAAAACACGGGTGAGTATCTTGCCTGGGTTTCTTCTACTTTGCCTTGATCTTTACTCTTGTCTGGGTTTCTTCTACTTTGTCTTGATCTTTTAGCCTCCCTTTACTAGAATTTCTATTACATGCCTCTTTTTCACAATTCTAGTTCTTATTTATAGACCTTGGGTCTAATGGTAGTAATAAATGATTGACCGTCATTAATGATTCGTAGGGGGAATGTTTCTTATTAACGATTGGCAATACAGGGGAATGTTCATTTCCCAAAAGTTTCCTTATTAAATAAACCATTTATGGTTTTACACTTTCAAGGAGTTCATTAATTCCTAATTAACTGAACTTAACAGAATTTAGATTTCTTAATTAATTCCTGATTCACTGAACTTAATAGGATTTAGCTTTCTCATGTAAATACATTAAATTCCTGATTAACTGAACTTAACAGGATTTAGCTTTCTCATGTAAACACATTAAATTCCTGATTAACTGAACTTAGCAGGGTTTAGCTTTCTTATGTAAACATATTAAATGCCTGGTTAACTTAATCAGAATTTAGATGTACCATTTAATCATATTTCGGTCAACTATCGGCATTGACCAGATTACTCTTACACGACTTCCGGTCAACACTTGTTGACCGGATCATTAACTTCGGCTTTCTTCCCACAAATCCACTTCGGCCTTACCAACCACAAAGCTACTTCGGCCTCCAATACACAAAGCCACTCCGGTCTTCAAGTCACTTCGGCCGTACATTCATATAATGTACTCCGACCTTCGATGGAACAAAATCGAAATTTAGAACATGTTCAAGGCCGGTTTCGATTTTCTTTCTTAAAGTGGCTGGACTTGATTCTCAAGAATGAAGCCGGACTTGTTTTGCATCAAAGGAAATCTGGACTTCTTTTCATCAATAAATCCGGACTTCTTTTCATCAAGGAAATTCGGACTAGGTTTTTATCAAGGAAATCTGGACTAGATTTTCATCAAGTAAGGGCCAAACTTGATTTTATCTTAAGGTCGATTTACTTTTCTTATTACATTTTCCGGTCAACTGGTGTTGACCGGATTGATGATTGGAAATTTCCTATGTTCAAAAATCTAGGTCATTACAAGCTACGATCTTGTCGCGCCCCATTGGTTCCCTTGTCGCCCCCAGCGGCATTGTGGTTGTGCCCAGATGGCCTCTCTAGGGGACAGTTCTTGATCCGATGGTCTTGCTAACCACAATTAAAAGAGGACACTGTCATTCCAAAACAAATTTCTCCTGAATGCTTTTTAGCTTGCTATTGACATCTTGAAACCTGACACTGACTAAATTTCGATGCTACCTTTCCTTTTATTAGACACTTTCATCTTCTTAGAAGGTCCTGAGGGTCCTAAACCTGACCCCATACTAAAACTCATTTGCCTAGCTGTCCTCTTAGCAAAAGATTTCTGAGTCTCAAATTCTTTTTTAAATATCAGAGCCCTATCTGGAACCTCAGCATAAGTTTGAAGCTCTTGTGTCACCAACTGACTCCTGATCTCATCCCTTAATCCTTGTTGGAACCTCTGGGCTTTTCTTGACTCATCTTCCATAATATATGGTGTGTACAGTGACAATTCAGCAAATCTTGCATTATACTCAACCATAGTGCCGTTTCCTTGCCTAAGCTGCATAAACGCTTCTTCCTTCCGATCTTGGAAGCTACAAAGAAAATATTTTTCTAGGAAGGCTTCCTCAAATATTTCCCAAGAAATTTTCTCATTGAGCATACCCAATGCCCTTTTCTTCATCGACAACCAACTATCAGCTTCTCCCTCTAATTTATAGGCCGCAAGAGTAACCTTTTCTTGATCAGAACATTAAATGACCGTTAATATTTTCCTTAGTCTCCGAATCAAAATTTTTGCCTTCACTAGATTAAGCTCTTCTAAAAATTCAGGTGCCTTCTCTTCCCTAAACTTCTCATATGTCGTTGGGGTGACATTTACTGGGGCTTTCTCTTGTGTCGGAACCGGAGCCATGTGATGTTGCTCCATCAATTGTAGAATGTTAGTCATCCTCTCCAACAAATTCAGATATTTGACCTCACAATCTTGGAGAGTACTAGCACCTCCATGAGTATTTCTTCTTCCCTTTCTACTAGCCATGCAAATATCCTATAGCCAAGAACATTACAAGATTAGTTGACCTCAAATAACTAGATTAGAGGGAGGGGTTACAATCAATCAGTGCATTTCAGAATTAAACCTAGGGGCTAGCACCTAAACATTCCATCTAATCCAAACTACCCTTACCCATTTCAAGTCTACAAGACTCATATCACCCTAAATTTCAAGTATCCGATCATTACTAAATCAATTATAAATCAACATTCTAAATTTCACTATACCAAAAATTGACTCCAAGCTATACTAACATCAAGTAATCAATTCCACTTTATTCATCATACTTACTAGGTTAACCCAAGCACACCTTTCTAATGATTTACTAACCTAAAAACCAAGGTCGATTAGCCGAGGCTGAAAATTAATGTCAATCAGCTTAAACACCAAATCCCAACTTAGTTCTAGCCTAAGGGATACAAACTAGGATATCTCGAGCTTTCCAATTTGACTTAATCATCATACACCTTAATCTACTTATTTGATCAATCTTAACTGATCCTAAACCTCCGCATATTATTCAAATCAAATCTAAGGTATCTCTTTTCTCTGATAAACATAGTGATGGAATGGGTCATTTTTCTCTAATACTCTCTATCTCTAAACGTACAAAATGAATGTCTATAAAATTAAACATATTAATTTTTACAGAAAATCGGATAGAGTTTCATCTAAAAACAGACAAAACTGATATAAACATGTATTTAACAACCTGTTCAAGATATATAAAAATTTAAATCTTAAAATTTAACACCATCTCAAAACATAGGATCAACAAATGCCATATCATCCATGACTCCAACATAGTGCTATTAACAACTACATTGGATCTAAAATATAGATGCCATCTAAGAATTTGCATAAATCCATAATCATAAACTACGAAAGCAAAACTATATCCATATATCAATCTGCGAAAGCAAAAACAATAACCACAACAATATTCAACATGTAATAACTATATCTTTTATGTTCATTTCACATCAAAATATTTACTATATACATTAACAATTCTTTAAACTTCCCAAATCTTCAAAAGCCATCAAGCTCCACAAGTTTCTTCTAGCCAATTCCTATCTTTGGTCCTTATCAGGTATCAGCTTGTTTGGAAGGGGGAAATAAAAGTAAGGGTGAGCAATTTCCCAGAACGTACCCAAAATAGCAAGAAGATATAAATATCATGTAAAACATGTAAAATAAAAGGAGAAGGAAACTTAGAAGAAATTTGGGAAATAAAACATGTATGTAGACAAGCAAAAGCATAAATCGATGCATAAACATAAAAGAGTTATGTTCAAAAGTTGTCGGTTCTTATCCGAAAATAGATTAAACATAAATTTCTCCCTATTTACATCCCGAGGATAGGATAATTCTCTTATTCTTGGTTCTTCATTCATAGTTCTTATCTGAAATCCTTGTTTGAAGTTCTCATTCAAAGTTCTAATCTGAAGATCGAAAGTTCTTATTCAAATGATCCAAAGATTTGAAATTCTTATTCAAATGATCTGAAGATCTATAGTTTTTATTCAAATTATCCAGAGATCCGAAATTCTTATTCAAATGATCAAAAGATCAAAAATTTTTATTCAAATGACCCAAAGATCAATAGTTCTTATTCAAATGATCTGAAAATCTGAGATTCTTTTTCAAATGATCTGAAGATCCAAAATTCTTATTCAATGTCCTTATCCTCATTATTTACATCCCGAGGGTTGATGTTCAATTACGCCTAATTGTTGTTTTCTTTAGTAATACCGTGCTGAAGGTAGACCATACATCACTCCAAAGAAGGGGTCATTCTCATGGCATGCCGAGGAAAATACGGGCCGAAGCCTCTGTATAGTTTTGGAGCTCTTAATCTCAAAAACGTGGATGTTTTCGGAAGTTCTTAATGAATAATTCCTCCTTATTTACATCCCGAGGACAAGATATTCCAAAATTCTTAACAAATTTTGGACGGCATAACTTTTACAAAATTTTCAGATAAAAATTGTCTAACAAGCTTGAACATTTTACCAAACAATAACTTTCCTCAAAACTCAAGATTTATAAATGCCCTATGCTCCATTTTTTAGCTAGGGTTTGGGGCAAAGGTTCCGAACACAAATCAAGCTCAAAATTCATGCCAAACGATGAAATCAAAGCCACACATTACTCTATTTATGCATAAATATAAAATCTATCCAATAAATCATGAGAAATACGCATCATTCTGAGCAAATCTTAGAGAAAGAGAGTTTTAGAGTATTAATACCGAAGTAGAGATATTAAAAACCAATAAGGGAAAATAAAGTTTAGGGTACACTTGCCTTAGCCTAATCTATTTATTTTCTTACTCTCCTTCTCTTTTCCCCTCTTCATCCTTCATGCTTCTATTGTTCGTGCTGTCTAAAACCCTCTCCCCACTCCTTTTTATAAATGAAAATTAAAGTTGGTTGGTTGGGTTTCAGACTGGCGCTTGAGCGCCAGTCGGACGTCCTTCAGGCGCTTGTATTCTGCTAAGCGCGCCCGGGTTGCGCCTCTGGCGCTACTATGGCGGCGTCCTTCTATTAAACTTGCCGAAGTGGCACCTCGTGCACTGCTAAGGCCGCCCTGTTCTACTGCTTGCGCCTAGCTCAGCCCGCGGCCTGGCCTCCCCCTCTTTGCTTCCAAATCCAATTTTTCTTATTTCCTAAGTGTAATTTTTTATCATTATTAACTTAATTATCTTCTAATTCCCATATTTCAAGACCAGGTCCTCATTGTACACTTGCCTTAGCTTGTTATCAAAACTTCCTTACTCCTGTATGTTCTCCCGCTCATATTTCTTTTCCTTCATGCCTTTTTCTCTAAAATTCCTCTCCTCTCTCCTACCGAATATTTATAGGCAAATAGAGTAGTTAGGAGTAGGTAGGGGTAAGTTATCTACTCTAGTACTTCTCTTGTCTAGAAGGTTTTAGATTCATCGGAGCTGTTGGGAGTAGGTGAGAGTAAGTTCTTACTCTAGTAAAATCCAAATATCTAACCAAAACCAACCGACATGCATCTTCCGGTCAACTCCCTAAACCGATCAATAATTTATTCCTATTTTTCAATGTTCTCCAGTCAACTATCTTGTTAGGCCGGTCAACTCTTCCTAAACAATCAACTATCTATTTCGGTCAACTTTTATATTCGGCTGGTCAATTGTTCCTAAACAGCCAACCATCTATTCCAGTTATTATTCTATTCGGCCGGTCAACTCTTCTTAAATGGCCAGCGACCTACTCTGGTTATTTTGTTCCTATAACCTATTCGTCACATCTCATCTTATAATTTCAAATCTCAATATTTCGGATACAACTCTTCTTTCTAAAACCAAAAGCAAAGCAGACCATTTACTTAGTTATCAGGAGTTGTTCACGGTTCGCTTTTCAACATCTCCTATGAAGCTTTGAAGACATATCGAATTCAAAGACTCTTGATATCGAATCATTGGTACTAACATTAGCTTTCCTTAAGAGACATCGAGATTCACCTTTAGTCTTTAAGCAGATTTACTTACTTGCATTGCCGCATGATTATACCCTATTTTTGACACAACTCCTCGAACCTTTAGAATCATTTAGACAATGACTATCTTCAAGAGCAACATCTATAAATTCTCACAGCAATGACCTTAGCTGCTAACTCCAAATCATGGGTGGAGTAACTTTGATCATAGACTTCCCACCAACATAACTGAAAGGCAAAAACCCATAAATGATGCGGGAAAACACAATCCTAAATCTTCCTCAAAAGTATCACATTCTACTGCAATTTACTTGATCCATCAGAGATCAACCCAAACGACATGGTCAATAATTACCCTCCATTCCTTGAGAGCTATCCCCAGATATCTAATTCCGATGAATACCGATTGATCCCAAGTTAAACGCCCCATAGACGCTACAATTTTAGAGGAACACTTAACAGACATCCTATGGATTCACTTAGACCCAAGAAAAATGCATACTTTCACAACATCAATCAATCTTTCTCAAATGAACCATCGTTCAAATCTTTACAGAACCACATTTATGTCATCGAAGAAACCACATGTCCAACATAACACTTCTCCTAACCAAACTCACCTCCTTTTCTCAGTTGAGTATACGATTATTACCTTTCACAATCTAAAATACTATCTTCAAATAGAGTTCATATAACCTTATGATTATATGAATTCATTGATGAGGCCATCACAATATTAACAAAAATATGGCCAAAAGATCCAACCCATAAAATCCAAAGAAATGCCAATGAACCTACAAATCCAAACGGCGTTATCGAAACTTGCAACGGTCATATCTTTATCCCAAATATTGCCACCGGCACAACTCTTAATCATTCACAATTAATGATACTATAGAGACAGATTGATCCTAGAAAACTCCAAACCATGGCAAAAGATCGAATGATTCACCCATTCATTCACAGTGTCCGCTTATCAAACCATTAGTCTTCTGAGCACCCTAAATTTCAATCATCCACTAATAATTTTATCGGTTCATCTTAACGACCTCAAAGGTTCTAAAGCATCCCGCAGTGGCATCTAGCCGATGCCTTCTAGATTCTATATGGAATTCTAAAAAATCAGTGTCGATTTCGACACAACCTCGAATTACCAATCAAAAGATCAATCACCTAATCTTTCCCTCCAAGAAACATCCTTAAATGGTCACACAGCCAAAACTTATCAGTGACTACAAGATGACTTCTAGATGTGATCTCATATGCTAAATAAACTTGACATAGATCCACATTAAACGACCTATAAGCAAAATGAAAATAATTTCCTGCTACATCGACCAACTCTGGCTTATACTAAAAATTTCACAATCTGATTAAAAAATATAATATCCTTACCAACACAATTCACACCAACATGGCGACTCTCCAACCGAATCATCACTAATATCGTATCAAAGATCAGTATCGCAAAACAAATCAATTCAATCCGACCAATCATATCTCTGGACCCAAGAAAATATCGTAGACCTTGATACAACTAATACAAAGCCTAGATCCTCAAATAATGCAATAAATTTAGGAAACACAAATGAATATATAGATTCGGAATCCCAAAATAACACTTTTTTTTTGGTAAGTTAATCCCAAAATAACACACATACTAAAATGTCAAAATTTAAAGATCTTACCTTTTACTATGGTAGACAACAACTCTACTGCTTGTACCATCACTGTAAAACCCAGTGTCAAGGTACTGGACTTCTTCACTGTCCGAACCATGGGATAAGGGCAATCCTTGACCATGTATCCGAACAATCCACAATTAGAATCATACTCCCAAAACTCATCGGGAAAAATAATTATCAATAAAAACATTCACGGACATATTCCACGATATCTATTTATCCTCCCAACCTATGATTCTTTTCTCATCAACCGTCTGAGGTTGGCTTCTCCTTCTAAGTTATATGAGGTAGACACTACTTCATCTCCTCTCAGACATCGGATCACCACAAATGCCATTTCAATTCTTAGGATCTATATTTCAACGTCTGTAAGATTCGTGCCACCCAAAAGTTCAAGCACTTGATCATTATTATTGAGTTGGTCATAAATTGACATCCTTGGATTTGCTAACACTAGAAAATGACTCCAAGTTATCCTAACCACAAGCTAGCAATTCTACCTTATGCATCTCACTTGCCATGCTATTCAAGCATCCCCCAATCCTAGTCCTCGGATCAAGATCAACCTAAGTTAATCCTCAGGGTTCACCCTACAACTTCTCTTTCTCCCAATTCTCACCCGAAGTAAATCCTCTAAGACCTTCAAATCTCACCATTCTTTTGAGTAAATTCATATATTCCGATTCTCGATCTCGCGGTTGGTCACCACCACAAGCAACCCTTCACCTAGATGCCATGGCAGCTACTAATATCCTTTCTGAAACAAGAAAGATATGGGTTAGATCATAACTCAACTCAAATATTAACCAGGATGCTATACACACTGTGGTCAATCATAACTAACTGATCTTAACTTAGTCCTAACCTAAGTAAATTAACATAACTTGATTATTACATTAATTAGGACACTGCGACTAGACAATCAAATTTAATTATTGGTCCTGACTAAATTCTAGCCTAAGTCATTCCAAGCAGGATAACTAGAACTATCTGGTCTAACATAATCACCCTATGCCGTCATCTACTTATTCAATCTAACTCACTCTAACCTAAACTTTCACATAATATTCAGATTAAACCTAAGGTATCTCATTCTCTAATACTAATTGTGATAGACTGCATTTCTAACCAGAATCTAGCAGAGTTTCGACTAAAAACGGTCGTCAAACTAATACGAACCTAAACAAAAACCCTTTACAATATTCAAATTTCCAACAAAATAATCACAACATAGAATCCACAAGGCCACAATATATTCGTGGCTCAAACATTGTGTTTTTTGACACAACGTCGGACAAAAAGATGCTACTAGGTAACTATATATAGACTATAAATAACCTGCGGAAGTATATATATCCATCACATACATAGTGAAAAC
Organism: Nepenthes mirabilis; assembly: GCA_025585075.1. Classification (NCBI taxonomy): domain Eukaryota; kingdom Viridiplantae; phylum Streptophyta; class Magnoliopsida; order Caryophyllales; family Nepenthaceae; genus Nepenthes; species Nepenthes mirabilis. The sequence goes on along the minus strand of JAODPA010000521.1, from coordinate 3,697 downwards.
CAAACTCTCTATCCATCATCACATACAAGTACATGTCCATTAAAATATACAAGAGTACTTCATAAGGTATAAAATCATAAAATCTAAGTCTATAAGATCATCTTCCAAGTCTTCATGCTTAGCTGACTTCTTATCCTCTACCCACCCCATCAGGCGTAAGCGTGTGCTCATATGAAGGAAGGAAAAACAGCAAAGGTGAGCAAAATGCTTAACAAGTGCATTATAATCAAGGATAAAATGCAATATATGCAAAATAAAGTAAAGGGAGGGAATAGGAGTAGAATATGAATGCATAAATGTAAAACATGAACAAATACCTTTCCAGAACATGTTTATTTTTTTTATTTTATTTCTGATCCTTTTAGGTTTTAAAATATATAGAAATTTTAATATCTTTGTGGACTAGGGCGAGTAAGCCTTCCCGACTAATAGTGCGGTCAAATGAGAAAAGGAATGTGCTTGTTTCTACACATTCTAAAGCACAAACCCATGCAATTCAATACCTAGTGGTGAGCGGTATATCTTTAGCCTAACATATGGGGCCATAAAACATACGCTACAATGTCTCTCATGGCCTAGAGGCAGTCCTCGTGCTTCTATAGTTATATCCTAAGGTATGTTAGGAAATACTATCCTCTAAAGTATAAATTATTGGTCCATTTCATGGTTACTTATTCTTCAAAAAATTTCATGTTCATTTTTAACACTTTGCTCTCACTCCGAGAGAACAACTCATGAAATATAACATATTATGGAATTTTCTTCTTATACTTTTCATAATTGCATAATTCTTATGAGTTTAAGTCTTCGCATAACTTAAATTACATGCATAATTATCATAAAGCATAGGAAAAATTGGAAATTCTTACCACCTTGAGCCAGATATAACTTTAGAGATTCCGGACAATAAATTCTTTCACAAATGCATATAACAAAATTTTCGGAGCATATACAAGATAGCATATACAATTTTCATGTAAATAAATACCAAATAAACCCGGTAAAAATATTCTCAAAGCTAGGGCTTCGATTATCTAAAATCAAATCATGTATAAACCCTAAATTTCATGGGTAAAAATACCATGGTGCAAGTTAGTGTTTCCATGGACATAATATCGTGTAAAACTACAAATTTGGACATCCAATCGATAAATAATCATAGATAAGATATGGGTATCCATTCTCTAAAGTCAATTAACATGCATAAATCTAAAAAATAAATGGGTAAATCCAAAGGGGTGCAAGTTAGGATTTTCAGGAGGCTAAAAACCATACAAATCTAACAAATCGGACATAAAATCGAACTATATACATGCTCAAATCTTGAGCATTGTAAAATTTTACTTAATTGGGTATCAGAATGAGGATACCCAAAGAAAATGAAATAAAAGTACAAAGAAATGAGAAAAAAGAGTATGAGTGCACTTGTCTCGACCTGATCTATAACTTCTCTAACTAGCTTCATGCTGAAATTGAACCCAAAAGTCTCGATCTCCTACTTCTCTCTCTTCTCTTTCACGTTCTCTCTCTCTCCTTTCTCCCAGGTCCATGTAAAAATTTTCCTACATTCATTAAGCCTAATTTTAATTATATTACCTTATTTTTCCGTAATCATGATATTCAGAAACCGGTACATTACACCAAAGAAGCTTCACACCCGCTTCTCTACAAATGACAAGCCTGTAGAGCCAAAATAAAACTAGACTCCTCCACTCGCCAAATTCCTGGAATGTGATAGGGCTCACATTCCAGAATTACAAAATTCACTCTCTTATGAAGACAATCAATATTTTCATGATACCTTGACAATCAATCATTACCCAAAATCACATCAAAATTATACATCTCTAACAAAATTAAATTAGCATCTAGAGATTACCCATTCACCTAAATAACACATCTAGGGTATGAAACATCTGTAACAATGGAGGATCCCATAGGTACCGATACAATCAAAGAATAATCAAGAATCACAGGAGATGATAAGAGATAATAAGAAAATCAAGGTGAAACAAAAGAATGGGTAGATCAAAAATCAAAGAGTATAGTACTGAAGGTACCACGAATGAAAAGAATACCTTCCACCATGCTATTAGACGTCTTCGCCTCACTAGCAGACATTTCGAAAGCCTTCTCTTGAATTGTGGGCTTGGATGCTAGGGCCTTCTTCTGATGGGGACAATCTTCAACCATCCACAAATAACCTTATTGGTTCATTTTACTCGCCTCAAAGTTTTAGAGCATCCCACTGTAAGAGCTTGCCGATGGTTCCTCGGTTCTATATAAAATTCTTAAGAAAACTCAGTGTTAATTCTAACAAAACCCCAAATTTCTGATCAATAGATCAATCAACCTAATCTTTTCCCTATGAAACATCCTCAAACACTTATATAGCCAAGACTTCTTGGGGACCACAAGATGATTCCTAGATGTGGTCTCCTATGCTAAATAAACTAGACACATATTCTTATCAAATGATCTGTAGGCAAATGATAATTATCTCCCTGATACCTCGAACAACTTTGCCTCTTACCAAAAACGTCATAACCTGATTGCAAGGTATAATTTTCTAACCAACCCAATTCACACCAGCATGGTGACTCTCCCAGCAAATCATCACTAATATCATATTATAGATCAGTACCAAAAAATAAATGAAATCAATCCAACTAATCATCTTTATGGATCAAAGAAAATACCATGGTCTTCAATATAACCAACACAAGTCTATGGTGCTCAAACAATTGAATAAACTTAGGAAACACAATATGAAATATAGATTCAGAATTCGACAAGTATATTGAAACATTAAAATTGGAAAATCTTACCTTTCGCTACGTCGCTTGATACCTTAGCTTCCTCAGCCATTTTTGTATATGACTCATCTGGTGCAGTGAGCTTGGACACAAGAGGCTTCTTTCAATTGGGGCAATATTTAATCAAATGTCCCCTTTGTCCACAATTAAAGCACACGCCCAACCATTTATAATAAGGTTTATCTCCATGTTGCTTTCCACAATGTGGACAAGGATTTGCTAAAAGCTGTGAGGTCAATTTTGGCCGACTAGCCTTTAACTCTCACCATAACTGCTTGGCCTTCTTTGTCGGCCTCCCCAAACTGATATGCAAACCACCTCACCTTGACATCTTTCTCTTGAGGAACTCCTCTCGATCTCGCGGTCGGCCACCAGCACGAGAAGCTATTCATCTAGGCGTCATTGTCAATACTCTCTTTGAAATAAGAACAATTGGGTCAGATCATAATTCAACTTGAATATTAATTAGGACACTAAACACTATGTGGTTAAATATAGCTAACTGATCTTAACTTAGTCCTAGTCTAAGTGAATTAACATAGCTTGATTAAGACACTAACTAGGGCACCGTACTAAACAATCAAACTTAACTACTGACCCTAACTTAGTTCTAACCTAAGTCATTTAAATTAGGTTAACTAGAACTATCTGATCTATCACAATCATTCTATACCTTCATCTACTTATTTGATCTATCTTTCTCTAGCCTAAACTTCTTCATAAGATTCAGATCAAACCTAAGGCATCTCATTCTCTAATACCAACTATGACGTACCGTATTTTCAATCGAAAATTCAGTAGAGTTTCGGCTGTAATACGGTCATCGGCCTAATACAAAATCCTATTAATATCCTTTATAACATACATAATATAGCAACAAC
>JAODPA010000510.1:0-14271 GCA_025585075.1 Nepenthes mirabilis | reverse complement strand
AGTCAAGTTGTAATAAATATAAAATATGTTTAATTTAAATATTTAACCGAAAAATTTTGATAATATTTACTATTTCCTTCGCGATTTCTCGTTAAAGAGTTAATAGCAAAGCCGCTGTCACTTCATCGGTCGGCTGGTTAGCAGAATCTGTCGCCTTGAAATTTGCATTCCGTTCGTTTCAGTGATTTCGTTACCAAACTTTTAATTTCAAATCAAGCATGAAAGTAGCTCAAGCATGGTTTACGGGGAGCGCAGAATCGCTGCAGAAGAAAACATCGTCCTCTTTGCTTGCCGATTGGAACTCGTATGCTGCTTCCAGAGATTCCGGTGAAAATTCTTCAAGTTTAGGGTTTGACCTCGAAGCCGCCTATAGATCTGCTAACGACACGGTCACCGGGACTTTCAACGTGTGAGTTTTCACTCGCTCTGTGAATTTGGGTTTTCTGTTTGCATACGTGTATTTTCCTTTTCTTGGCGACGTTCTGGAAGATCTATGAGAACCACGTTGGAGATTAACTGCTCGGCTTCTGATGTTCTATTTATTCCCTTCGTTTTCTCTTTCCGATGCGGTAGATTTGATAGTAATAGTGCTAGTAATGCTGGCAGCAGTCGTTTCACTGTCAGAGATCTTCTATTTGTTTCTGATTTAAGATTGCTGTCATTTTGTGATCTGAAATCTCTGCTCGTAAGACAATTTAAATTATATTCAATTGGGCAGTAGTGAGAGAATTGAGAAGGGAATGACAGGAAGATTGAAAAAGTGAGTGAAGAGCCTAGAGAAGAGGCGGGTAATCGAGGAAGCATATCGAATTCTTAGTCTTCCTCGATGATCCAATGTTTAAATTCATACTGATCTTTCCTGTTGCAGTAGGCCTATTGGTTATAAATAGCAACTCATGAAAGTAAAATTAATCTCCAGCGTACACCCTTGCAACTAAGCGCTAGGAATTCATAATCAATCTAATTAGCTTATTACATCTAATTACTATTCCCTTTTGACTGAATAATCGGTCTTAAAATGGTTTATATTCTTTGCAACTGATGTTCCCTTACTGCCATACGGTCTATCAGGGCTTAAATCAATCCATGCCAACTTCATTAGTTGACACAGCCTCTCCTCATGGCCATTGTTCATTCCTCCTTGTATCTTATCCCAGTGACTAAAGACATGCTGTAATCGTGTATGTTGAAGTCTAACTGTTGGATGTGGGACAGAATTCTTTTTCTATGTTTCTAGATCTTCCTTGTTGATGATGGAATTGAGTTGGTTCAGGACAACTGTATTAAGCTTGAGCTTTGGCTCGAAATGGTTTATCAATAATGAAAAAGAAAAAGAGAAAGGAAAAGATTTCTTATGGAGCACAAATTCTTTTAGCTGTTATTTGGGGATCTAGAAGGAAAGAGATAGAAGGGATTGTCGCTGGGAATCCTTCATCTCTGAGGGTTGGTTGTGAATCTTGTTTATTCTTTTGATTTTTTCAGTCCAGACAGAATGTCCAATCAACATCAAAAAGATCATCTTCAACATTATCAAAGAAAAAGAAACATCAGAGTATCTTAAGTACAAACACTTGATCAAGTTCACTAGTGATTAACCATTATGTCTTTCTCTTATTAGGATGCCCAAACAAGTTTCCTTACAAAGAGGAAAGTCATACGAGGCTCTCACTGCCTTCCCAGACAGAGCACCCTTGATATTTAATGCATGTAAAGCCTTCAAGCACTGTTTAATGAAATGAACATCGTGATGGGCTGATGCAGTAGCCTAAAGATTGCTTACTGACAATGATGATGATTGCAACTTTTATTCTAGAATATCACTCCTTTTTTTGTCACACCTCTAATTGTGAGTGGGTCCTTATTTCCTTTCTATTCTTAGGTGATAGACACTTTTAAGACTTCCTTCTTGGATTGAGCATTGGGTTTAAGTTCACTGACCTTAGAAGGGTAGGTGGTTAATTGCAACCATTGTGATTCAGCAAACAGTGAACAAGGTGGTAAATGATCTCAAGCTCGATAAAAGAAAGAAACGAAAAGAAGGGATGGAAAAAGAGAGAGAGAGAGAGAGAGAGAGAGAGAGAGAGAGAGAGAGAGTATTATGTAGATTACTGTTTAGCTGATTCAAATAATGGGTCCCAATAAATTCCAAGATGAGACTAATGTCAAAGTTCCTAGAATAAATAAAAAGGTTGGCTATGGAGATAGTTGGGCAGATTTTTTTTTTTTTTTTTGGAAACTTCCCTCCCAAATGGTTATTATATAGTTCTGCTATTCTACAAGTTTTATTTTCTTTTGAATTTTCTAGTTTTCTTGAATGTGATCTAAAGGTTGTATTAAAAAGTTAATCCTGTGTGTGAGGTTCCTATGTGGGATTTGACGACGATCAAATGAACCTAGATAAGGATTAAAATATCGGCACTAGTAATTGCCATATTAGACAATATGTATTAGTAATGAATATTGCATGTGCAAAAATCTTTTCTCATGGTCACATCAAAAGTTAATATGCTAAAAATTAACTGTGTTTAATTATATAGTTATACATTTGAACGGTTTCAGTCAATTTTATCAAAATTAAGTTTGATGGATATTTTTCTGAAACTTCATCATTAAAGAAATTCTCCAAATTTTTTTGATTTGTGCATGTTTTGTATCTATGCAAAATAAGTAGATTTAGGCTTATTAAAAGATTTGCGTATGTTTAAAATATATGAATATGTGCTTCCAAGAGAGAAGCAAGGAAAAACAAGTAAAAATAAAATATGCATGGGTATATTTAAAAGCCTCGTTTGAGTTTAGGGTTTTTTTGTCATAAACAAGAATTTGGAATGGACGGCTGAATAGGACAGACTGAGAGTTTAAGCCGTCGTGATTTACAGAACTTATGTTACTTTAAATTGATACATAATATTGTGGTTATTGTTCAATTTTGAGGAGCACAGCATAATGGCTTATTGTTTTAGAGGAATCATAATTTCCTGACTTACAAATGACAGAATCGTAATCTGTTTTTTATTCAATGATTATGATATAATCAATTACTATTCTTATTCTTTATTCCCTATATTCATTCATTCTTTTGGTTTCTTAAGGAGTTTAATTAATACTAACACCATCCCCTACATCTTCACTTTTTTTGATATCTGGCAGAAGAATGTGCACGAAAGCCAGTTGCTGTAGGTTCTCAAATGTTGGAGCACACATCTAGACGTCCTTCCCTTAAATCCTGTCGCCTCGTTATGCACCTTGTCAGTGTTTCCCAACATTCATCAGTGGCATCCATGACCTGTTGAGGAATTGCTGACTTGATATGCATTGACATTCTTTTGCCTATTTCTGAGGTTATAATAATTGTTCAATTGAACAGCAGTGTAGTCTTGCCATCATTCTTTTGCACAACTTCTGGGAGGAGGATGCTTCTTTGGTCATCATGTGGTTGTTGTTACTTCACTTATTCATTCTTCACAAATGACGCCTCAGTTAGTAGCTTACTGAGTTGAAGTGCACTAATGACCTTGTGTGAAAAAACCACTTGGAAGTCTTGTTTTCAAGCCTTCACCTACCCTAGAATCTGCAGATTGCCAAAAAGACTGAAAAAAATAACAAATTACGGGAAAACTATTTCTATTTTTCATTATGTAGAAAGAAAATTTATAAAGAAAACTCTACATAGTGAGACTTATTGCTTTGTTATTATGGTTTTTGAAAGCAATCAACCTTGATATGATAATGTTTGGCCTGTTCTGACGATGATTATCTTTCATGAAAAAATGTGAAGATTTCTAGCATATGATAATCTTTCACTGCTTTTATTTTTTATTTTTTTTCAGGGTTTCAAAAGGAGTAAGGGACTTACCAGGCAACCTGCAATCAACCACTAGTAGTCTCCCCTCGGGAAAATCCCTCATGTACTTTGGTTTACTACTGGCAACTGGGATGTTCTTTATCTTCATTGCATTCACCATGTTCCTTCCAGTGATGGTGCTGATGCCCCAAAAGTTTGCCATCTGTTTCACCCTCGGGTGTGGCTTCATCATTGGGTCATTCTTTGCATTGAGAGGTCCATCAAACCAGCTAGCTCACATGTCATCAAAAGAGGTATCTTTTACTTACATCCACTATGATATTCTAATTTGCTTTCTGCTTCCTGCATTTTGGTTTATCCTTCTGTACTTTCATGCAGAGGCTTCCTTCTACGTTGGGATCTCTGGGCTGTATGATTGGTACAATCTATGTTTCCATGGTGTTGCACAGCTATGTTCTATCTGTGATTTTCTCTGCATTACAGGTATCTAGCTTTTACGCTTCTGTTGCCCTATGTTTTCTACTTAGAGCTATACATAAGTGGGCATGAGCTAAGCTGTAGTACTTTGCTTGTGCTGCGGATTGTGGTTGGCTTAAGCAAACCTAGCTTAAATGAGCTTCTAATGAACTATCTGTCAGTGGGGGTCAAGTAGCTTGGTTTACTGTGTGTTGAGTGGTGCTCTGCTTAAGCCTGGCTTGGTAACTGAACAGCTGAAAACACTATTAGAGCTGCGTAACTATGCTCAAACAAGCTCTAATCAAGCTATTTCTAATGTCGAGCTATGAGTATATCTCATGGCATTTCTGTCTGCCACATTTCCCGTACTCCTACTGCTTTATGCCTGTTCTCCTCAATGCCATCACCCATCAGCCATTTCTCAAATGGAACTTCATTGGTTTTATTTGGGGGAATAGTGCGTCATTCTTTACTGCGTTAATAATTTTAAATATTTTTAGCTGATTGGTTCCAAGAGGGTGATATGAGACGGCATTTTTCAAGTACCTAAGCATGTTGAATGGGCTATCTATTGTATGCCCGTGCATCTAGCATGGGGTGAACACAGTTCTTTTTCAGAGCATGGAGAATCCCATTTGTTTGAGTACTGAATCTGAGAATGAATTCTTGCAGGTAGTTGCACTAGCATACTATGCTATATCTTATTTCCCTGGTGGATCTGCTGGGATAAAATTCATTGCGGTGGCTCTTACTTCTTCAATATTGAAATGTTTTGGGAGGTGATGATTAACATCCTTGCACCTGTACTCTCCTCTCCTGATCGTGAAAGTGAATACTCTGGAGACACAATGATGTGCAGCTACAATCATCGGTCGATTCGTGCAATTGATAGAGAACTGGGACTAGGGAGGATCTTATGTTATCAGCGCAGCATTGCTCATGTGATTACTTCCATTTCAGGTTTCTGCAATTCATGTTGCATAGGTTGGAAGGTTGAGAATTTTGTGGCCTTCTGCCATTCACCCCCTTGATTTCTGGGTTTATTATGTAACAAAAATTCGTTGGGAGAATTAGGAATTTTCAGTGAGGAATTGTGGGTGCCTGTTGTCACGGTCTAAATTTTATAACCACAAAACTGTGCAGCATATTCGGCTCTCCTATGGGAATGGACGCCAACCAAGTTAACCCACAAGTACTCCTAAGTGTTAGGGCTGATTTCGGGACACAACATTGAAAATATGCTAGTATTAAGTTTGTCAAACTTGAAAGAAGTTGCTATATTCAATTGTTGTCTTATTATTAACTGTTTGCTTGTGTTTCTGTATTTTTAATCAATGACTTAAGAGTGTTTATAGGTTGACTTGATTGGTGTCCATTTTTGAGAAAAATCGGATATTCTGTACATTATTGTGGTTATAAAAATTGGACCGTGATACCTGACGGTGTAAAAGTGGCCGAGATTAGAGGAAGAGGTCTTTAAAAATTATGAGAAATAGCTGCATATTGTTGCCGAGTGCCTTCTTATTTTAGGAGATTGGATGACAAAAAAAAGTAATTTCTCTTGCAAAAAAATGTAAATTAGCTAATCACCAAAATGAAATAACGGGTAAAAGAAGGGGCAATCAATCAATAATCAAGCAACCCATACGGCCATCAAGAGGCCGCGGAGACCTAAATTGTAGAGAAAATGCTAAATATTACACCGCTATAAGATCAATAAATTCTTATTAGATAGGTAATTATAGTACGTGCTTATAACTAATTAAATTAGTTAATATATTTTTAAATGATTATATTTTTTTATAAGGTGTAAATTATCATGAAGTGACATGATATTTTATGTTATAATTTTATTTCACATGGACAACTATGAAGTGAGATTCTGTATTTATTGACTGAACTTTATTATTTTATGATTATAAAATTTCGTTGATTGAACTAAGAAAAGCTAATAATCTCAAAATGTGCTTTGGAGTATCATAATTTGCTCTCACCCTTTGTGCTTCGGAGGGCTTCAAAAATTCATAGTAGAAATTAAAGCAAGGGGAGAATCCGAGCAAGAGATGACCAAGCATGTGGGAGTTGAAGTCGCTACCCTTCGGGAGGAAAATGAGAAGCTGAAGGGGGAGATTAGACAATTGAAGGAAAAGAACAGGCATCTGAAAGAGGAAAATGGGCTGCAGGCACAGGAAACCATGCGTCTAATGCGGGAGATTAAGAAGCTAAGGGAATGGGTACTATTCTAGGGGATGGCATCTCCCGCCTTTCCAGAGACCTGAGGAGACGGCTTACTCTGGTGGAGATGGATCTCGCACTGGAGATCAGGTTCTGGGACGGTATTCGCTTATGCAGCAGGATTGCCTTGCTCGTGTTTCTGGGCGCCTTGGAAAGCGTCTTTCATCCATGGAACACCGAGGTCGGTGACAGCCCTTGCCTGAGGAACTTTTTTGAGGAGGCGAGTCCATCAAACCTGTAGGGACAGCTTTGCCTGTATATAGCTTCTTTTCCTTTTTGCCGCTTGACAATGCCTTGTATATGCTTCATGAATGAAGAGTTGCATTCTTTCTTGCATTTAGTGCCCTTTGAGTATATGATGTAATTTTTGAAATCATAACTCGTGTTTTAACGGCTAAGCTTGTAAATTTATTGCCGCCAAAACTCCAATTCGGTACCTTCTTGCACTGTACTTGTCCTTCGTCAAAGGATGTCGCATCTCGCGCGTTTAATGGGAAGCTCGGTCCAGCAGAGTGGACATCGTCGCAAGTCCAATGGAGCCACACCAAGGGCTAGCTAGGTTTTCCGGCCACGGCAGCCGGACTCCGGGTGTAAGGCCTTTTTGCACACGATACCTGTATTAGGTGCTCAGCCCCGCTCAAGGTGTCGTTGCTCTTGTGTGCACGGTCCTAGCCCACGACGATCGTAAACTAAGGGTTCTCTCTTCTGCGGGAGAAGGTCGTCGCACGCCTCCAATTCTTGCCCCCTAAGGTTTTAGTCGCTGCATGTTGGAAATTTCAAAAGCTCCCAGGCCTAACATTCGACCACACGGGTCGCCTGGTATGGAACCAAAGTTTATCGAGCCGCTTGGGGCCGTTCGATGCGAAGTCAACATTTTGAGGTGGCTGCTTTTGGGCCGTTTGGCACGGAGCCAAGAATTGAATGGCCGCTTAAGGCCTTTCGACACGGAGTTGAAATTTTAAGGTGGCCGCTTGGCACGGAGCTAAGAATTGAAGGGCCGCTTAGAGCCTTTCGACACAGAGTCGAAATTCTAAGATTGTCTCTTTCGGGCCGCTTGGCATGGAGCCAAGGATTTTCTTTACGGACAGATGAAAATCCTCTCGAATTAGGAACAGTCTAAGTCGTTTCACTTTTTGAAATGTTGTGCATGCATGCACTCATATGAATGAACACATAAGATTACAAAAATAATCAATTTTATTAAGTGGAAACACAATACATGTACAACCATTCCTCATTGTGTGTTTGTAAGCCTTACCTGGGCTGGTGCCATCCTACTGATAATATTTCCTGAGGTTGGTGGCATTCCAGGTCCGCGGGACCAGCTTGCCATCTGAGTGCGTAGCTGGTACGCTCCGTTCCGGAGGATTGTTGAGATGGAACGGGCCCTCCCAGTTTAGGAAGAGTTTGTTCCTACTTGCGGCCTTTCTTGCAGCCTCTACACTCCGGATGACCAGGTCTCCAACCTCAAGCGAGCATGCCTTCACCTGCTTGTTGTATTACCGTGCGATGTACTGCTGATAGGTTGCAGTCCTCAGGTGGGCCGTGTCACGAACTTCCAGGGGCAAGTCAAGGCATTCTCTGAGTCTCTGGGAGTTGGTGGTCTGATCGAAGCATTCGACCAGCAGGCAGGAAAGTCCCACTTCGACGGAGACAACCGCTTCAACCCCGTAGTAGAGATTGAAGGGCATCTCTGTCGTCGATTCCAGCGGGATTGTTTGATATGACTAGAGCATGGAAGGTAACTCATCAACCAAGGAGCCCCCTGCGTCCTCTAGTTTGATCTTCAACCTTTGTAGTAGCGTGCAGTTGGTGATTTCGACCTGTCCGTTCACCTGAGGGTACGCTACAGACGTATGAACCAATCTGATGCGCATGCTTGCACGGTACTTGGTGAATCGTTTGCAGGTGAATTGGGTTCCATTGTCAGTCACTATAACCTTGGAAATTCAAAAATGGCAGAAGATGTTTTGACGGAGGAACTCCGTTGCATTCTACTCCGTGATTTGTGTCAGAGGAACTGCTTCTACCCACTTGGTGAAGTAGTCAATGCCAACAATAAGGAACTTTCTTTGTCCGAAGGCCAAGGGTAGGGGTCCAAGAATATCGAGCCCCCACTGTGCGAACGACCATAGAGATTAAAGACTGTATAGCTCTGTGTAAGGCTTATGAGTCATGGTCCTGTGAACCTAACAGTTTCGCACTTCTTCACGAATTCTAGGGCATCTCACTTCATTGTGGGCCAGAAAAGGCCTTGCCGCATGATTTTAAATGCGAGATTTTTTCCTCCAATGTGTGAGCTTTATACACCAAGGTGGACTTCGCTCAGTGTGTACTCAGCTTCCTCTGGGGTTAGGCATTTTAGGTAGGGAGTGGATACCCCCGCCGGCATAGCCTACCATCGAGATCACATGCCAGCCTGCTATCTTCTTAATCTGCTTGGCCTCGTTGGAATTTGTAGGCAGTGTGCCGTCTGCCAGATACCTATAGTATGGGGTCATCCAATTGTCGTATTCGTTAACCTGCAGTACTTCTTGGTCCGGACCGTTCATACTAGGTGCGGCCAGGATTTCCCACAGGCTCCTGGCATATTGCTCCAGAGATCCTGCAGTTACGTCCCTAGCCAACTGATCAGCTTTCCAATTTTCAGCTCTGGGTACGTGTTCGATCTTGAAATGTTCGAATTCTTGGATCTGGGCTTTTGCTTTTGCCAGATACTTTACGAGTTGAGGATTTGATGCCTCGAAAACCCCTTAGATCTGGTTGACCACGAGCTCCGAGTCGCTGTGCATGACCAGTGACTTGGCAGAGCACTCCTTTGCTAGACGAAGTCCTGCAAAGAGGGCTTCGTATTTCGCCACGTTGTTGGTGGCAGGAAAGGTCAGCATAACAAAGTACTTGTTTTTCTTTCCGTCTGGAGTTCTAAGTACGACTCCAGCTCCACCGCCTATTTAGGTGAATGATTCGTCTACATTCAGGATCCATGATAGAACTTCCGGTGCATCCAAGCTCTTCGGGCAGCGCGGGTCATCTAGAGTTATGGTCGCCACCTCGACGATGAAGTCCGCTAGAGCTTGGCCCTTAAGAGCCAGTCATGGCCGGAACTCCACGTCGAACTCTCCCAGCTTTATAGCCCACTTAACTAGCCACCCAGAGGTCTCCAACTTCTATAGAATCGACTTCAAGGGTTGATCCGTTAGAACGACGATTCGGTGAGCTTAAAAGTAAGGCCTTAACTTTTGTGCCGAATAGATGAAGGTCAACTCAATCCTCTCTGCATGAGGGTAGCGAGTTTCCACGTCCATCAATACCCAACTCACGTAGTATACTGGTCGCTGTGTGCCCTCATGTTCTCCAACAAGCACTGAGCTGAGTATCGTGTCCAACATGGCCAGGTAGAGGTATAGGTCCTCGCCTACGGATGGTGAACTCAGGAGAAGTGGGTTAACAAGGTACTCCTTTAGCCCTTTGAAAGCTTCCTCACACTCATCCGTCCACTGAAATTCGGACGCTTTCGTTCCTCTAAGCGCCTTGAAGAAGGGTAGGTATTTCTCCGCGAACTTAACTAGAAATTGCAAAAGGGCTGCCAGCCGTCTTATGAGCTTCTGTACTTCCTTCACGGTCCGTAGAGGGTTTATATTAAGGATGGCTTTGATCTTCTCTGGGTTTTCTTCTATGCCGCGCTGGGACACAATAAAGCCCAAGAACTTTTTGGAGGACACACCGAATGCACATTTGGCCTAGTTGAGCTTCATCCTATGAGCTCGGAGTACCTGAAAAATCTCCTCTAGATCATGAACGTGGTCACCGGTTAATCTGCTCTTGATGAGCATGTCGTCAACATTTACCCCAATATTCCTTCCAATATGGGCCTCGAACATCTTGTTCACAAGGCGCTGGTAGGTTATCCTAGCATTTTTAATGCCGAAGGGCATTACCTTATAGCAGTATGTTCCCTGGTCGATCATAAAGGAGGTATATTCCTCATCGTCTGAGTCCATCCTGATCTGGTTATAGCCTAAGTAGTTGTCCATAAAACTTAAGAGTTCGTGCCCAGACGTGGAGTCCACCAATTGCCCAGACGTCCATCCGATCACCTGATCACCGAGCACCTCTCATACGCCATAAGGGGTTGGAAATTTTATCTTTAAATGAGGGATCAAATTAACGGCCCTGAAGGCCGTGAGAAATGGTCTGCCCAGGATGGCATTATAGATGGACGGTAGATCGACAACAATAAACGTTAGCTCTCGCGTTGCAATACAAAATAGGACGACCCCCTGTACAGGTACAAATTCGTTGTCTAGACCATATAGGGGGCCATCGGCTGCTTTCATCTGGTTTCATCTCAATCCAAGCTTAAAGAAAGTAACAAGATACAGTAAATTCTGATAGCTTCTATTATCAACGAAGACTCGTTTCAGTTGGAGTCAACCGTATTGTCTGAAACGAGGGCGGATACAACAAGGGGATCAGAATGGGGGAAGGTTACACGAGCCATATCGTCGCTGCTAAAGCTAATGACATCACTCCTATCCCTTATCATCGCTTTCTTGCCGTTGGAAGTCTGCTCGAACTGTATCTGCCTGCTGCTTTTAGCTGGCACGGTTGAGACCATGCTGATCACGCCAATGACTGTACTGTTCCTCCAAGGCTCGCTCGCCACGCCTTCTGAGACCGTGCGGGTATATCCCGAGCCATTCACAAACCGTTTTAGGTGTCCACTACAAATCAGGTCTTCTATCTCCTACTATAGGGTCCGGTAGTTCTCCGTTGAATGTCTCAAGCAGCGGTAGTACTGGCAGTAGTTCATCTAGTAACTACCGCTCGGGCCCTTTGACACTTTCGGCCATTTGAAGAACTTTTTGTCCTGGATCTACATCAGGATATTCACGCGGGTATCATTCAGGGGAGTTAGGGACGTTAGCCCGTACTCCTTCCTAGATCCCGACGAAGGTCACGGCTACTTGCAGCGTTCCTCAAAGCGACTACTGTCGCTGTTCCTCTTCTTCCCTGCGCCTAGCTTAGGCCCTTCCAAAGGGTGGTCCACGGTTCAGCACTCTTTGCCTCGCTAGCCTCCTCTGTCGATATGTAGGCTGGGGCAATGGGCTCTGCTTCTCGGAAGGATTAAGGGCGCTGATGCAACAAGTCCTTGAAAAAGTTCCCTGCCACTAACATGGCAACAAAGGCGTTGAGTTTCAGCTCATCAGAGAGCAGAGGGATCCAGCGCGCCTTAGTGATGAAGCTGTTGAGGAATCGCTTCAAGCTTTCGTCCGTCCTCTAGCTGAGGCGGACCAGGTGCCATAGCTACTTCTCTTCCCTCCGGTTAGAGGTGAACTAGTTCAAGAAACAGTCCACAAGCTCGTCAAAGGAGCAGATGGAGTTTGGTGGGAGGCCATGAAACAAAAATAGTGCATCCCCCTGAGGGTGATGGAGAAACACTGGCATATCACGGCCTCGCTCCTTCCCTGGAAGGACAGGTGAGTGCGGAAGTAGTTGAGGTGGTCCATCGGATCCTTACTCCCGTCGTACCCGTCCAGTGTTGGCATTTTGAACTTGAGGGGAAGCGGCTGGGTCGGGAGGTCTATGGCTAAGGACGATCTTCGTAGGTCAGCGGAAGATCGCACGAGCCTCTCCTTGTGTAGAGGTCCCAGTGCACCCTCACCGTTTCCTCTATCGATGGGTTAGACTCGCTTATCCGCCCGTTGATGACATCGCAGAGTTCCGTGTAACCCTGCTGGCGTTGCTGAATTTGCCGGTTGTGGTGGCTTTTTGCGCGGTTCGACTGCACGCTGTATGAGTCCGCATCTGTCTACCTTCTCTCACTGCAAGAGTTGTGGGGGTTACGCCGCTCTGGGCTCTCCTCCCGCTCGTCCCGGCTATGGTGGCTTCTAGCCGCAGACTGGGCCCTACTGCCGGAGGCAGCCTGGCCTTCCGTGTCGTCAGGTCAATCTGATCTGCCCCTAGGGGCTCTAGTGCGACACCTTCCCCGCCTAGAGGATGACGCCTGAGATGTTGGGGGAGCAGCCCCCATTCATTGTGTGCTCGTCTGGGTGTAGAGGGCCTGGAGCTTGGGCCTCATATTGTCCATTTCGGTGGCGAGTCGATGAACGTCAAGCTGCAGACGGACATCGGCACGGTTACCCACTGAAGGGTCGTCGTCTTGAGCAGCTGCATCTCTTGTTGGGGCGCTGGCTTGTGCTTGGGTGTTGACCATCTTGTCGGAAAGGAGTGAGTGTTGAAAAGAGACGCTAGACTTTTTATCACGTTTTCACAAACGGCGCCAATGTTATGTCTCGAGTTCCTGGTTGTCGTACGGATTAGAGAACCTTCGAATTCTCATCATCTGGAGGTGATCACGAGCGGGTCCGATCTCGATCGCTGTTAACTTGGAACTTGCACAACACAACTAACAAATAAGAGGTCAGAGGTCGGCGAAATTTCTCCCACTGAAAACACTCCGACGCTCAAGTTAGTAACCTTTTGTAGCGAACGGAAAGGGGGGAAGCACGCTTAGAGGTGCGCGGAATTATGCTGAGTGTATGAATGTGGGAGTATGAGAGTTGATGAGAGTTTTGTAGCCTATGAAAGGCTATGAAGGATGAGAGCTGGTCGTGAGTCTAAGAGCAGGAACTTCCAGAAGCGTATGTCTCAATGCCAGACTCAAATTACAGATTTTGGAATCGATCCTCTCTCCTGTAGAAAGAGAGGGAATATATGGGCTCTAGGGAGTGGAGCTTTGGGCGCAAAAATCCATTCTACAAGGATTTGCCGGCCATTGACCTACTGGTGGCGGTCGGTGATGTTAGTTGTCGCCTTGTGACGATGAAGAGACCGTCGTGCATTGTAAGCTACGCCTAGTTTACCTTTCGCATGAAAATTGGCTGGTCAGTTGCAAGGAACAGCAAAATCCTGGCCAGTAGGGTTGACCTTTCCCTTATTGGCTTGCATTGCTGTCTCACGCCTGCCTCCTGTAGATACATTAATGAGCTGCAAGAAACGCTGATTGGCTGCAAGCATTGGGCCGCCACGTAGGTTGCTTGGAATTCTGGGCTGAATAGTCAATTTGGGCTTCCGCTTCCTGGAATAGGCCTTGCGAGTTCTGGGCTTCACCGGTACTAGACCCAAAAGAACCTAAAATTATTGTAAAAAAGAATAATATTTACATAACTCATTAAGATAAGTTTTGTTGAGAGGATTCTTTTTTTTTTTTCCAAAAAAATACTTATAGTTCGGATTGAAACAACTATTTTGACTAATGTTCTTTTTCGGTTTAAAAATTAATCTGACCTAATTTTAATTGTTATATAATTTGATCATATCCTATAAAAATTTTAAATTGAATTACTCGATTTTAATCACCGTATAAAAAAAAGAAAGAAACTAACAAAAGGAATAATTCAAGGCAACCTCCCTTCTTTAGGTTTACTTCCCCATTATCATCACTAACTTTGTGAGAGTACTAAACAAATGCCACAAAACGATGCGTTTGGCAGGCAAAAGATCCTGAAATTGAGGGATGATTAGGGCAGCAAGATTGCCACTAGGGAAGAATGATTAGACCCTTAATCCGGGGTTTAAGCAAATTAAAAGCCTATTGATTCCATAATTAAACGAATTCAAAGCTTAAAAGGCCATACATTAAAGCCTTCCAACGTGCAAAAAATAAAGTGAAAGTAATCTAATTAAAACTTATAAAGCTTAAAGATAGAATTTTATATATTTCTTTCCTAAAAAATTTCAATTATCACAAAGTTTATAATATAGCAAATCTC